>ML777275.1:336369-354617 GCA_009831015.1 Picea engelmannii
ATATATATATATATATATATATATATATATAGATAGATAGATAGATAGATATTAACATATAATCACAATGGCATCAAATATAACTCATAATCAAGTAGAAATCATAATATTCCATAACCAGATCACTTGGAACTTTAATAAATCTATAACAAAAATGGATTAATTCTATAATACATATGAGGTCAATATAATTCAATGACATTTGTGCTGTAAGAATATACAATTCATATATTAATGTACTTATATTTATTTTGTGTATTTTGTTCTAAATATAAGAAATCCTAATGCCAACACCTGAAGAGAGTTAAATGACAATTGCTAGGTTAAGGGATGCATTGGAGGCATAGGTCAGTACTGGTAAGAAATTTTATTTCCCTTACAATCAATGCAAGGGATTGAAAAGAAGAAGACTTGTAAGGAAAAAAATTGAAAGACAATCTTTTACATATGGGCATCATGAAGGGGGGCATACATTTCATCCCATTGTAAGTTATTTATTATATATGTCTTTGTATTGATTGTGTTTATAACAATTTATTTTGTTTTAATATTTGGTATATACACTAATGCTATTAATTTTTTGTAATTGTAAATATAAATCCTCCTAGGTATCTACCGTTGGATAAATATCTTCCAAGTAGTAGTATAAATACTATTGTACAAGATGTGGAAGATGGTATGGATATTGAAGATCAATTCGATCCTATGGAAAAAGATGACACCAATAATATTGTTGAGACGAATGTTGCGACAAATAGATTGATCCATGACATCTTTGCTCCTATCTATAAGGAAAACAATGATGATATTTATCATGATGTACCTCTGCTTGAGAAGGCATAACAACCCCTTTATGAAGACTCAAGAACAAATATTCTCTCTGTTATAATGTTGTTGGTGAACTTGAAGGTATTCAATGGTTTTTGGAACACCTGTCTCACATATATCCAAACATACGTATTATAATTTGTCACAAATTATATGTAAAGGTTGAATTTATTTTTCTCTATTTTTAGTGTCAATTAATGTGTAAATTAAGGATGCAATATTTTTTATTACTATTATTTACATTAACTAGTTATTTTTTATGTTGGAGATTGTTGGGTGGATTTTTCTTACTATCGTCAAATAATTTACTTCGCACATACCGAGAGATGTGTTCCATTATGAAATATATTGGAATGGAGTATTAGGTTATTGATGCATTTCCAAATGAGCATATTATATACTATGCAAAATATGCATCAGAAACGAAATTGCCATAATGTCAAATCAGTAGATATAGAACCAATCAAGTAACAAAAAAGGTGCCTCACAAGGTTCTTCGTCATATTCTGATAATTCAATGTTTGCAACGATTGTTCAGGTGCCAAAGAATTGCACAATTTATCGATTACCATGCACGACACACAAGTGAAGATGTTGTTCTTCAAATGCCTAAATATGGTTCTGCATTTAGGAACATCGAATAAATATGGCCAATTTTTAAAGAAGAACCTCATAATGTCAAGATTTCATTGGCAGTTGACGATGTCAATCCATTTGGTGAGATCAGGTCTATTTACTAAATGTGGCCTATTTTTTTATAAAAAATAACCTTCCTCCTTGGATTTCACTAAAGAGGGAGCATACAATGTTGGCAATGATTGTTCCATGTATTTTTTTACAAAATTGGTTTGAATGTTGTATTTCATTTTTCTTATTCGTTGAATAATTACTATTATATACAAAAGGTAGTAACTATGTGTACTTTCACCCAATTAGGTAAGTACCAAGTGAAATATATGAATGTATATATTGAGCCTCTTGTCGACGAGCTACTCAAGGTATGGGATGGTATCACTATGTGCAACATCTCTAGACCAATAAGGAAAAAGCAATTTCAATTCCATGGAATACTTACATGGACAATTCATGATGCCCCAGGGAAAACACATTTTTGTGGTATGTAACATATTGATGCATTTTAATAGTATATATTTTTATGAAAATCTGATGCATGCTTCTTAAATATCAATTCCTTGTTATATAAATAATACTGACATCAATCCATATAATCTTGTAGGTCTTCAAACAAAGGGTAAATTTTCATGTCCAGTTTGTGGTCCTAGGATGAAATCGCCTCATTCAAGAAGTATAGGAAATGAGGTATTTGATGAGTATAGGCACCTCCTCCCTAATAACCATAGGTATCGAACTACATAAAAACATATTTTCAATTTGAAAGAAGAGATTGGAATAAAACCACAAAGAATGACACCTCACCTATGGAAGCTAGAATATAATAGAAATCGTCAAGGTAAGCATTTAGTCTATGTGTCTACATATATATTAATTTTAATTTGAGTTGAATTTTGTTTGTTGTATCTAACAATTATTGTTGTAATCTAATTAATTATTTTTCATAAATGTCGTCAAGGAATTAAAGGGATTCCACGAGGAATGAAAAGTTACCCTGTATAATTCAATATGTTTCCCTGCTATGCGAACCTACAAATAAATCATTTGTTTGATCCAATGAATATCAAGAAGAATGTAACATAAATGTTGTGGATAATTGTAGATGGAAGGAGTGACAAAAAAAAAATTGTCGAAAATTGTACTGGCATTCAGGAAGCCAATCATGCACTGCAAAATGTGATTTATTCAAATAGAAACGTGTTGAGCACTCAACACACCCTAAAAATCCTATGTAATTTTTTACTTTTTGGGTACCACTTGATATTCGCATTGTTTGATTCGAATTCATTTTGAGAAAGGTTTGGCTTTCTTATTATCTCGACTCTCATTAGTTTTTCAGGTCTATTTGAACTTATGAAACCCTGTGACTTGAATAAGCCTTAACACCTAAATAAAGAATCAAAAATCCAAAACACTTCACCTGACACACTCAGATTCGACATCGGAAGGTATTCAAAGAGGGGAAAGAGCCACTCGTGAAACCTCAATCACTGAGCACCGATCTCAATCGGCATCGGAAAAAAGGATTTTTTTTTTGCAACAAAGTTTTGATTAAGGATATCGTTGATAGTCGATTCCTCTTCGGCATTAGTAAAAGAGGAGGGGAATAGACGTTAATGAAGAAAGAAATGATATCAACGATAACCGATACCCGACGTGCTCATAGGAATTGGGGAAGACATAAAAGGATTTCAATGAACATTCTGACCACGCTAAAGAGTTCCCATGATCGCCGATCCCCGTTGTATTTCAGCATCGGGACCTTTTCGAGGAAGTTGATCCAAAGAAAAACACATGATAGGTTTATCCCCGATTGCCGACCCCTGACACCTTTTCAGCATCGGCTTGCTAAGGTATGTTTTAAAAATGAATAACTTAATGAAATCCCCAACTCTGATTAATACACACGAATTAGGCCACCTATCTTCAACACTATGTGTTTGTGCCATATCAGAGAACCATACAGTCTAGTTTTGCCCCGAGTCATTTCTTTTGGTCCCCTAAGTCCAAGTCACACCTCTGAGTCATCTTTGACACAACAACATTGTATGATCATATTGATCGACGTCGAAGATTTTGCAAGGGACATCAATGAAAACATTCATAGCGCATCCCTGATCCCCGATCCACCCACTGAGAAAGCGACATGATGGTACATTTTAACGTTGGATAAGATTAGATTTTGAGCATTTAAGGGGATAATTCATACCAAATCCCGCATTAGTTTTTACCTTCTGTGCCAATCAAAACGGTCATTTAAAATCACCAATAGACCACATCACCCCCGCGCCTCTGCCGTCGACCCACGATAAATTTAAGTTGCAGAGATTCGGTGACAGATTTGTTTAAATGGCACTCATCATCCGAATTGAATGGATGATGTGACACGGTAAGTTATCCACTAGTTTAAATTATCTTGAGCCATGGTAAGCAAAATCATTCTGCACGAAGTGACATTCAGAGCATCCGAAGAAATGCGATGAGCAATTCGAAAGTTACAAAGATCCTGTTAGTATCAAATAACCAGGTTTAGCAAGCTTACAAGTATGTATCCAAGTCTATGCATTTTACATGTTAACACTTCATATATTTTGATCCAGTTTTGTTCTTTACACAGTCGAGTGTGATACCTACACTAGGGTGTTTGGGGCTAACAGAGCACCACATCTTCTACCAGCGTATGTCCTTGACCGACTTGTAGTGGGAGAGATATCCTACTAGACCATCTTGCAAGGCTACAACACCACTTTGGCCAAGGACAAGAAACAAGTGTTCATACCTTATGGTTTCCATGTAGGCTTCTACATGGTGAAGGACACCGCTCAAGCCAAACAAGAAGGGTTGAGCTGATTAGAGTTCATATTCCAGACCGACAAATTCTGCAAGTACGATCCAAAGGGTCTGGTCTTGAAACATGCCTCACAAGTGTCATCCTGTTGGCCATACGCCCACGACAAATTTAAAGATGAAGTCTTCACAAAAAATACCCAGTACTGGGATGAAGTAGTGGTAAGGATGATTGACCCAAAAATGACTAGGTTCATAGCCATGAGCCTGGATGAACATGTGATGAACATAGAGAAATAGGCTTAAGAGGCCCTCATATTTAGGGAAGAAATGATAGCGACAGAAGAAGTAGAGTTTCCCCTAGGAGCTCCGGTGTAGGATAAAGGTTTCCCTATTACACAAGATGTGCAAACAAGGGGAATGCTCATGATCGAACATGCACAATGAATAATTGATCAATTGCAAGACGACCCAGACCTCGCAGGAATGACGGGGTCCCATGCTGACAACCCATATGAAATCTAGATAGGCCCAAGCAGCCCTGAACTGATAGACATTAATGAAATCCCCGAGTTAGAAAACCCTGAAACTGTACCGCCACAGGCTGGATCACCGAGGGGTGTTACAACCCAATTGGAGATAGTCGAAACATTAGGGATATCAAGTGCACCAAGCCCCCTCAACGAATTGATAAACATATATGATGATGAAGAGATCCTAGAGGTATCCTTGGTGACTCTCCCGATGCTCAAATTCATCTTCCAGAGAATGAACAAGAGGTCGAGAGTGTCTTAGACACTTATCATCCCGATGCACTGGAAACCCAAGAAGATAGTCTGAAGGATGAGCCAAGGTTTGAAGAACAAAAGGAAGAAGCTCCATGTCAAAAAATCGACGTCCCAACGGTCGATTATCAATTAAGTACCGAGCACACCCCTGATGCCTCAATTTCAATCGGTACTCACCCTCCCGATGAATGAAAAACTGAAGCCAGACCCTCTGAACACATGGAGGAAGTTCAAGAACCCAGTCTTGAACAAATATACACCATCAGGAGCCTAGGAAATATGCTCACTTGGGGAGATCAACAAATCCCGGAAACCATGGATGAAGTCCCTGACATACATGCCATTGCTTATGATCAAAAAAGGAAAGCTATCGTGTAGAGAACTGCCAAGAATAGCAGGATCACTCTAGATCTCTCCATCCTCATCACCACAGAGGAAAATATGATCAACACAGAGCATGCTAAGACATCCAAACTTATCAGTGCAGGGATGGAAATCACAAATTCCACCCTAGATAGAGAAAAAGAGTATGAAGAGGAGTTGGATGCTTCTCTGAAAAAAATAGAACATTTGTGCCACTTGGAAAAATATTACCAGGACACCACACAGGCCGCGGTGTTCCTGAGAAGTGAATTCTAGGAGGCCTACAACAAATTTATAGATGAACAACACTTGTTCAATGCAAGGATAGCTGAGCTTTAGGAAGACACCCTCATGGCACTGGTGATGTGCAAGGATATGGAGAGGTGGTATGAGAAAGAGCACCAAGCCATGGAAAGGATCGACTATATCAGCGTGGTGTAAGAAGGCCGATATGTCGTAGAGCACGAAATCTGGGTGCCAAGGGAAAGCAACATCGATCGCATAAGAAAATCATCCAAATATTGCGTTAAAATGGATCAGGAACCTCATCGGGAAATCCAAGAGAAATGGGCAAAGTGCGAGAAAAGTTGGACCAATATTAACCAAGCAATGAGAGACATTGACCTCCCCAAATTTTTCACACTCGATGACTTGGTCGACTTGCACGACATAGTCAAATCACATACCGAACAAGACTCATCATGGACTGAGGAAATAGAAAAAGTGATAGACATTGTGCCAAGACAAGTGCAATAGTTCATGGAGCACCCAATCAAAGATCGAGCTATGTTGCAACAGTTAAGTGCCAGAATATTCAAGTACTGGACAAGAGCAGTAGAGATAAGAGAGATTATTTCGGCAGCAATGGAACAACATAGATTCATGTATGCTAACACATGCAAGGATCTCTTCATCAAGTGATGACTCTTAGAAATAATGATAGAAGAAAGAGCCATGTGGCGAGTTTTGTTTTACTTAGTTGCACTTTAATATTTACTTTTAGTTAATAGCATGTTATAAATAAGAGGATCGACCTATTAGCTCAGGGTCGATGGTTTTTGCAAAGACCCTCATTTTTGGATTCTATAAATAACTATTTCAGAGCTGCCTTAATTGAGAAGTCTTGTTTAGGACTAGAGACAAGTTTGTGTTTTTCATAAAAAGTGTGTATGATTGGATGTGGAGAAGAATTATTTTTTATTTCATCTCATGAATGGATGTTGTAACGAGTAAGAGCTTCTAAAACTATTGATAAGTTATCTGGTGCAATGCTTTATATTTCTTATCTTTAATGATGATCAAGTAAATCGTTGTGTTATTATGTGATGGATGATTAGAGTTAAGAGAATTATTTTTCTTACCATCGTTTATTGCATGCATGTTTTCTTTCTGATAAATTGTATCTCAGTCAATTTGGAATACCAGCAGGTAATGTATTATTACTAAGCCTGTGGTAGAGAATCATTGTCTGCATGATAGAGTAAAAGGGTTATCCCAAGCTCATCCTTCTCCAGTAGCTAAGTTCCCCCACTTTGATTACCTAGTTGGTTTATATCATCTTGTATCTTGTACTGGTCCCACCTATTAGATAAAAATACAAAAAGAGAACGTATGAACTGAAGGAGAAGCCTTCATAAGAAATGTAAATCCCATCGATTAATTGGCTGGATCACAAGATCTGGAGAACCATTCCACCATTAAATGGTGCAGAGTCTAATTGGGCCTCAATGGTGAGTTTGTTTCCTTTTGTTGAGTTAAAGGGATTTAGGACCCCTCAATAGAATTGGTTCTAGAAGGAGAACATGCGAATGAATGGCTGACAATATTATGTACAAAATCTCTTGCACAACTTGTAGATTCAAAATAGCCCACATGCCTGGCTAGTCATTCCCAAGACAACCCACACAAACTGAGCACTCCTGAAACGAGTAAATCACCCCAGCACGAGGAATAACATATATTACCTGATATACCCTACGCTCCTCCTCACGAGGAATTAAACCAATTCAGAAGAATCACAAGAGCGTACACCCGATAGATCGGTGCACTGCACTTAGCTCCATTACTCCCTCGAAGAAAACAAATAAGAAAACCATTGGTCGAGTCCCCCAACTAGATAGATTTCTGTGCACACAATGGAAGACCTGATAGATTTCTCCCTCACTGAAATTGAACATCCTCTTAATATAATCCCCGAAACACCAGCTAACAACTACTCCGAGCCCGACAACTTTTCTGAAGAGGAATGTTTTGACTCAAAAAGATCTGAATACATGGAAGATAACAATGACCATGATGAAGAAAGGGGAAACCCACCTCATAATAATAAAACCTGGTTGTCCAGAGATGCCTTGGCCATCCCTGGACGAGTACACAACCTGCCTCGACATCCAAAAAAGTTACTCCCTAAATTTGATCCTGAAACCTCAAGGCTTCCTGAAGACCATATCAAAACGTTCATACTGGCTATTAGAATGATGAATGTTCAACATGAAGATGTAGTATGTAGGATTTTTCCCTACACTTTTGAGAATTCGGCTTCCACATGGTATTTTAACTTACTTGTAGGATCCATAACTAGTTGGACTAAGTTTCAAAAGGATTTTCTAGACAAATTTGCAAAAGAAACCACTAGAGGAGCTTTGATGGCTAAGTTTTTCGCCGCCACCATGAGTTCAAAGGAAAGGGTTAAGGATTTTAATAAAATATTTACCACCATATTAAACAAATTCCAACCCGAAGATAAACCTACTCAGGAGTTGCAAATTGAAGTATACGCTAATGCTCTCCCAACTTCTATTTCCATGTTTGTGAAAAGGGTTGCCAAACCAACCTTAGCTGATAATTTTGAAGAAGCCAAAATGATAGAGTTCCAAATGAAGGGATGTAAAGAAGTCTAGGTATCTTTAGTTAAGAAAGAAGTTCAACCTCCTCCTAGGAGAGGACTACTGCTCACTAGAACCCTAGGGAAACAAATAGAACAAGGTCTCGAAAAGGGGAGTGGGGACATAGAGGACCTACAATGAATGGTCAAGAAGTTGTCAAACAAAATCATAGATATAAAGAGAAGTGTAGGGGAGGGAAACCAAGGCCAGAGGCCCTATAAGACTTTCTTTAAAGGGAACCCACCTTTAAAAGAAATTGAACCTGCCCCGACCAGCTTAAACATCGATATGGGAAATGTGGCATCCGACTCTTTCGGTACCTATCATTAGGAGAATCACTCTGAAAGAGAATTCCCTCAATGGGTGCATGCCATGAATTTGATGGCCAACCGGTTTCTAGATGAAGTCTCCCTAACCAAACAATCAAGTGGCTCAACTATTAATATTGTCGATCAAGAAGAAGTTGATCCACCAGAAGAAACATCCATGTTAATATGGGACCCTGACCTACCTATGCCTTCCGATGACCTGTTTGAAGTTCAAGAACCACCCATAGAAGTTTTGGTTGTGCAAACACGAAGTAGGAGTCAAATTGTCTCAAACGACCTTACTACAATCCAAACTTTGGGAGGAAAACCAACTCCTGATCACCCAAAATCACCTTTTTCTCCTTGAAAAAACACTATAAACATCCATACATGAGAATCACCCAACATAGAATACACCATAGTAGAAGACTTGAAAAAGTTGAAGGAAAACATATCGGCCATGGACATGTGTAGAATCCCTCAGCAAAAGGACTTTCTGTTACAAGAATTAAGGTCAGTAGAAAACCCTATGACAACCATTGACCAAGGAGAAAATTTAACTCCCACACACCTAAGAAATAAACCAACTATGAACGCTTGCTCTGAAGATAAGAAGGGAAAACCTTTTTTCCCACCGTTTCTTTTGACGTTTGAAGTCTTCAACAGAAACCTCCATAATTGTTTGGTTGACTCAGGAGCATCCTCCAATGTTATGCCATTTTCTATTTGCAAAAAAGTAAACACAGTGCCTCTCAAGAGCGATAAACATGTTATACAACTAGACAGAACCCCGGTGAAGGTTATGGGAGAGCTCAAAGATGTGATGATCATAAAAGTGACACACCCTAAATTTGTGCAAGTAATTGAAATCATCGTAGTAGACATACCAGAAGCTTATGGGTTGTTATTAAGTTGAGACTGGCCTAAGAAGTTAAGTGGATACTTTAGTACAGACTAGGCTCACCTTTGGCTGCCATTAAAGGGGCACAGAAACATGATCATGATCGATAGGGAAAGATATATAAAACATATCGTCACCGAATTAGAAACCCTTAATGAACCCTCTTCGATAGATTTCTCCGTGCTAGGAAATTATTCCTGTGACTCTGATTTATGGAATTTCTCCCCCCTCTCATCTGATGTCCCTCTTACTCAAAACTTCGAAATGATTTTTCAAGAGGAATTTCCAACGACGGAAGAAGAAACCCTATTCTATCAAGAACCTACGTTAGAAATCATGAAAGAAACAAGAGGAGAGGAGGAAAGTGACAAGAAAGAGGACGCTGAAAGGAAAAACCCACAAGTTTGGACCTTATACTTTGATGGCTCTAAATCACAAGAAGGGTCAGGGGCAGGGTGCATCCTCATTGATCCAAAAGGTAAATGGCATTTTCTTTCCTGTAGACTAGAGTTTGAGTTCACAAACAATACCGTGAGTATGAAGCTCTAGTACATGGGCTAAAGAAAGACCTAGATTTAAACGCCAAAGAATTGAAGGTTTTCAGAGATTTTGAAATTATTGTTAGACAAGTAAGGAATACTATACATTGCAACTCTTCACACCTGAAGAATTACCAACAGAAAGTGCACACGATAATAGAAAATTTTGAAGCATTCAACATTGCAATGATCCCTAGAACATTGAACATTCTTGTTGATTCTCTAGCCACCGTTGCCTCAAGGCTATCACCTCTAGAATATTATGAAGCCTCCTGGTTCACTGTGGAGCTACTCTACAAACCGTCAGTGCCTAACAATATTTTGAATTGGAATATCTTTGAAGGAGATGAACAGATTATAAATGTTTTGACCAATCAGGATAGTTTTAAAGACTTGGCTATTGATGATGAAATATTCCAGGAACAATCAACATAAATTGATCCTTAGACATATCAACCAACTAACAAACTGAGGTCTCATATGATACTGAAGGGAATATCCAATTTAGAAAACCTGTTTGACCTAAGGGAATACTTAAAGGGTCAAAGAATGCAAAGACAAGTAGTTCCTATCCCATGCATGAAACTATAAATCTCGGGACCCCGGAAAACCCCAAAACATAAATCTTAGCAAGACAACATCTAAAGAGGAAAGGAAGTCCTATCTCAAACTTTTCAGACAATATCTAGATGTCTTTGCATGGTCCTACTGAGATCTAAAAAATTATGATACCCATATCATTCAACACACTATCCTGTTAAAACCCGAAGTGAAACCCTTCCAATAGAAGTTCTAGAAATGCCACCATCCTTGGAACCTCTCATGTGTCAGGAGTTGAAGAAACTATTAGATGCCAAAATTATCTTCCAGGTTAGACATTCTGCATGGGTAGAAAATTTGGTTCCTGTAAGGAAAAAGTCTGGGGAGATCTGCCTATGCGTAGATTTCAGAAATCTCAACAGAGCTTCAGAGAAGGACAACTATCCAGTCCCACCAATGGAGAAACTCTTGCAGACCGTGTCTGGCTCTAATATTTTCTCCCTACTGGATGGTTTCTCAGGTTACAACCAGGTTCTAGTTTCAGAAGAAGATCGTGTGAAAACTACCTTCCGAACCAAGTGGGGAACCTTCGCTTATAAACATATGCCCTTTAGGTTAATCAATGTAGGGGAAACATTCCAGAGGGCCATGGATGTGGAATTTTGGGGACTAATCAACAAATGTGTGGTAGTATGCTTGGATGACATAACTATGTATTCAAAGAATATAGAAGATCACATCCAACACTTAACCTAGATTTTTGAAAGGTGTAGAAAATATGGTATATCCTTAAACCCTAAGAAAACTATTTTCGGTGTCAAGGAAGGTAAGTTGTTAGGCCACATTATATCTCAAGCAGGAATTCACATATACCTAGAAAGGATTAAGAATATACATTAGCTTCCATTACCTCACAACAAAAAGTATATGCAATCATTCTTTGGGAAAATCAATTTTGTGAGGAAGTTCACCCCCGATTTCGCTGAAACTATTAAACCCTTACAAAAAATTATTCATAAAGATGTTGAATTTAAATGGGGTGATGAACGAAAGAGGGCTTTAAATAATATTAAGACTGCAATATCTCAGGCTCTAGTTCTATGAAGTCCCTATTTCAGCAAAGATTTATTTCTCTACACTTTTTCCTTTGACCAATCACTAGCCACAATATTGACTCAGAAGGATGATCACAACAACAAGGCCCCGGTATCATTCATGAGCACTAATATCCAAGGGGCCAAACTAAGTTATCCCACTATAGACAAGAAGGCTTATGAAGTATACAAGGAAGTGAAACACTTCAGATATTACATCCTTAAGAATCATACTAAAGTCATAGTGCCTCACCCTGCAGTTCGATCCCTATTCACTCAACACGAGATGGGAGAAAGAAGAGGAAACTGGATGGAAGTAGTCCAAGAATTTGATCTAGATATAAAACTTGCTAAACTAGTTAAGGGACAAGGGTTATGAAAATTGGTAGCTGAAGCCCAAGACCAAGTGAATGATGACCCCATATGGGAGAATGAATTGACATTATGGTGTAGTGAAGCTTCATACGTCTCCCTAGGAGGAGAGTCTGGGTACAAGAAAATGACTTATCTCCTGCATCATGGGACTAGCCTAGAAAGCCTAAACCCTAGGGAAAGGAGAGATCTTATATTAAAATCTACACAATATCGCCTCATAAATTCGGTACTCTTCCGTGTTAATTATGATGGGTTACTTTTAATATGTCTTGAGTGAGACGATGTAGACAAAGTTCTGAAAGAACTATATGGTGGTCCTGCTGATGGACATTTCACAGGAAACACCACCACTCATAAAATATCGAGAGCCGACTACTATTGTCCTACTCTATTAAGAGACGCTCACACATATGCCAGAAAATGTAAGATTTGTCAGATAAGAATGGGGAGGGAGAAGAGAGTAGCTATCCCACTCCAATCGGTGGATTTTTCTAGGCCATTTGAGCAATGGGGGTTAGATATCATAGGAGAAATTACACCAATTTCTTCAAAACAACATATATACATACTGACTTCCACAGATTATTTCACGAAATGGGGAGAAGCCATCCATTTGACTCATGTAAACGAAAAGTCGGTGGTCCAATTCATAGGACAACAACAGATCACAAGGTTCGGTGTGCCTTCCACCCTTGTTTTTGATAACACAACTTACTTCGCTTCCACCTTATTAACATATTTTTCCCTAGACAAAGGAATTATAATCATATACTCTGCAAACTACTACCCACAAGGGAAGAGAGTGGTAGAATCAACTAATAAGAACCTAGTGAGGATATTGAAGAAAACAGTTGCAGACAACTAGAGAAATTGGCATAATTCACTTCATAATGCTTTATGGGATGATAGAGTTATACCCAAGGAAGCTATAGAAAATTCCCCATACTTTCTGGTATATGGACAGGAAGCCATTCTCTCGAATGGGATATATCTTCCATCTCTTCAACTTGCTCAGGATTCCATAGGATGGCCCTCATCATTCATACAACAAAGAATTGATACCCTCCTCATGTTGGAAGAAGAAAGGGAGAAAGCTAAATCAAATTTCATAGCTCACCAACAAATAGTTAAAAGGTGGTTTGATAAGCATAAGGCTAAAGAGAATCATTTTGAAGTAGGAGACTTAGTCCTAAAGTGGGACATAGCAAATGAGCCTAAAGGAAAACATTCTAAGTTTTAGAATCTATGGCTCGGACCTTTCCAGGTGGCCGAGAAAATTGGAATAGGCACGTATCGGCTCCAAAATCTGAGGGGAGAACCTAACGCCCTCCTGGTGAACGGTTAAGCCCTAAAACAATATTTCCATAAAAAAATAAAAAAATTTGTTGTGTTTATGTTTTCACGGTGTTTATTTTAGATACGTCGATTGCAAAATGCATTTTTTTTTATCTTTTACCATGTAATTTTTTTCTTTTGAAGATTGTGTTTAACAAGACAATGGTTGACCTCAAATCATATGACATGATGAACACTGTTCCTAACTCATCGCTCACATACAACACAAGAAACGTTGGGTAACCTGCGGTTGTTTCAAGGGGTTCTCTATCTAACCTGCGCAGATGAATAACTTTGGAGAAATGCATAAATGTTTGTCTAGTGGTCTGGTGAAACCTTAATGGAAATATGGTGAGCTGGAAAGGACTACATGTACCTCAGATACAGAGATAGAAAGTTTCACCTTAACCATTTCATTTTTCAAAAAATAGACGTCATCCTCTCCCACTCACTCAGGGCATTCTACTGAAATAAAAATCAACTATATCAAACAAGCATACAGTAGGAGAGGGAATGCAGATAACTCTATCAAGGCTATGGATGCTCACTGGCAGCGGAGCAAGGTATATGATGTCACGATGACTCCATCGGGGCTATGGACGCTCATTGGCAGTAGAGAAACACCGTAGCAAGTGAAGAAAGGTAACTAAAGTCTTAGTTCCAGTGAATGATTTACTAGAATATTGTCAAAGGGGGCATGAGTCAGGGTTACAGGAAATGAAGGTTGAATAAAGGTTGAAAATCCCACAGGCAAGCCCAGATGCATCAACTGGGGAAATTTCAAATGCAAGGGTAAAAGAGGCTCTGATAAAAACCATTTAAGTTCTTAACCATCTTTTTCATCAGCCGAGCTCGAGGAAGGAACAAAGATTCTGATTTCACCCAGTAAGTCACCATTTTTTGAGCACTCAACACACCCTAAAAATCCTATGTCATTTTTTAACTTTTTGGGTACCACTTGATCTTTTCACTGTCTGATTCGACTTCATTTTGAGAAATCTTTGGATTTGTCTATTATCTCGACTCTCATTATCTTTTCAGGTTTTTTTGAACTTATGAAACCCCATGACTTGAATAAGCCTTAACGCCTAAATAAAGAATCAAAAATCCAAAACACTTCACCCGACACACTCATATTCAGCATCGGAAGGTATTCAACGAGGAAAAAGAGACACTCGGGAAACCTCAATCACTGAGCGTCAATCTCAATCAACATAGAAAAAGGAAGGTTTTGTTTGTGCCAAATTTTTGCTTAAGGATATCACCGATAATTGATTCCTCTTCGGCATTGGTAAAAGATGAGGGGAATAGATGTTAATGAAGAAAGAAACTATATCACCGATAGCCGATACCTGACACGCTCATCAGAATCAGGGAAGAACTAAAAGGATTTCAATGAACATTATAACCATGCTAAAGAGTTCCCCTAATCACCAATCCTCGATGAATTTCGGCATTGGGATCTTTTCGAGGAAGTTGATCCGAAGAAAAACATGTGATAGGTTTATCCCCGATCGCTCACCCCCGATCCCTTTTTGGCATCGGTAATCTAAGTTATGTTTTAAAAACAAATAACTTGATGAAAGCCCCAACTCCAATTAATACACACGGATTAGGCCACCTATCTTCAACACCATATGTTTGTGCCAGATCGGAGAATCGTACGGTCTAGTTTTACCCCGAGTCATTTCTTTTGGTCCCCTAAGTCCAAGTCACACCGTAGAGTTATCTTTTCCATGAAAACATTGTATGATCAGATTGATCGGCGTTGGAGCTTTTGTGAGGGACATCAACGAAAATGTTCATAGTGCATCCCCGATCCACCCACTGAGAAAGCGACACGATGGGACGTTTTAATGTTGGATACAATTAGATTTTGAGCATTTAATGGGATAATTAATACCAAATCTTGCATTAGTTGCTACCTCCCGCTCCAATCAAAATGGTCATTTAAAATCATCAATAAACTACATCACCCCCATGCCTCCATCGTCAACCCACAATGAATTTAAGTTGCAAATATTTGGTTGCGGATTTGTTTAAATGGAAATCATCACCCGAATTGAGTGGATGATGCGACACAGTAACTTCTCCACTCATTTAAATTCTCTTTAGTCATGTTAAGCAGAATCATTTTGCATGAAAGGAAATTCAGAGCATCCAGAGAAACAAGACGAGCAATTCGAAAGTTGCAGAGATCCTATGAGTATCAAATAACCAGGTTTAGCAAGCTTACAGGTATGTATCCAAGTCCGTGGATTTTAATGTTTACACTTCATATATTTTTATCCAGTTTTGTTCTTTACACAGTCTATGAAGGTTTATTTTTTATTACAGGAACAATGCCTCCAAGAAATTTGACCACTAGACAAATGTCGATGGTGCCAAAGATGAAAGAACCAGAGTTAGGTGAAGGATCCTCTCTAGGGGTCACAAGACAATTGGAATACATGCCAAGACCAGATCCCGTCATCAAAACATCGACGAAGAAGGATTTCATCTAGCCTATGGCCTTTGGAGATACAGAGGCAATCACGGGGACCAAGGCAAGACTCCCACATTGGGGAGAGATCTTTAAAAATATCAGTTGGGAGGAATACTCGAAATATATACCACATAGTGACCTAGATGTGAGAGTGTTGGATGACTAGATGTTCCCAAACATCCGACAATCGTACCTGCATATGGTGGTGAGCATAACCCCTGTTTTTCCCTATATAGAAATTTTGAAGTGGCTCATCGAACACACAGACACACATAAGTGTTTGATCAATGATGATAATGGTGGATGTGTCAGAGTGTTATTATCGGTCGAAACCTAGAATTATTACAAGCTTAGAGACCCCGAAGAGTGACTGGACACAGATTTGTTCGTAAAATTCTATGAGCACCATGACACCAACCAGGTGATGGCCTCATGGTTGAGAGAAGATAAGAAATACACCAACCGGAGCACTGACTGGTACTAGACGACCAACTTAAGAGATCCATACATCTACCTGATGGATCTCATCTAAAGATTATATGGGGAGAAGGACTGCTCCATATTTTCATAGGCATGGATGCCTCTAGCATACACAATGGCCATTTCTGGGAGTGGTTACAACTAGGGAGCCATCATCTCTAAGAAGTTGAGCATATGCATACAACAGACTCAGACATCGAAGGAAGGAGAGACACTAACCTTCTACATGGCTTCATATTTACTTGATGTCATGTGTGCCAGAAACATTTTCACTGGCATGAACTTGAGTTGGCACGTCGTAGAGCTCCCGGTCCACGTATATTTCAATGTCCTATGGGAGAATAGGTACAAGAAGTATTACTCTCTCATCTACAATGAATTCATCGAACGAATTTATTTCATTCTTTTTAAGAAAGAATGCCTGAGACTATTAGTTGCGGCCAAGAAGATGATATCGAAGGTAGGCCACTGGTACGTAGATGAGCGTGATACCTAAATTAGGGTGTTCAGGGATACCATAGCACCACATGTTCTACCAGCGCATGTACCTCACCAGATTGTAGTGGGAGAGATATGCTACCAGACCATCCTGCAAGGATACAATGCCACTCTGGTCAAGGACAAGAAAGAAGTGTTCAAAACTTATGGTTTCCATGTAGTCTTCTACATGGTGAAGGACATTTCTCAAGACAAACAAGAAGGGCTGAGACAATTAGACCTAAGATTCCAGACTGACTGATTCCGCAAGAACGATCCAAAGTGTCTAGTCTTGAAACATGTCTCGCAAGTGTCATCCTGTTGGCCATACGCCCACGAAAAATTTGAATCTGAAGTATTCACAGAAAATGCCTAGGACTAGGAAAAAGTAGTGGCAAAGATGGTCAACCCAAAAATGACCAGGTTCAAATCCATGAGCCTAGATGAACAGGTGATGACCATAGAGAAATCAACTCAATATGCCTTCAAATCCAGGGAATAAATGAAAGCGGTAGAAGAAATAGAGGTTCCCCTAGCAACTTCGGTGCAGGATAGATGTTTCCCTATAACAAAGGATGCACAGACAAGGGGAATGCTCATGATCGAATAGGCACAACGAATAATTGATCAACTGTAAGATGAACTAGTCCTCACAGGAATGACCAAGACCCTAACCAACAACCCAAATGAAATCCATATAGGCCCAAGTGGCCCTGAACTGATAGACATTGATGAAATCAATGAATTAGACAACCCTAAAATTGTAATGCCACAGACCGGATTACCCGGGGGTGTTGCAACTTAGCCGAAGATAGTTGGAACATCAAGGAGAGAAAGTGCACCAAACCCCCTCAGCGAATTGATAAACATCTATGATAATGAAGAGAGCCCGGAGCTATCCCTGGTGACCCATGTACAGATCATAGAGGAAAATGAGCTAGAGAAGGCATCTTCCCCAACTCCCAATGCTCAAATTCATCTTCCAAAGAATGAACAAGAGGTCGAGAGTGTCTTAGACATTGATCATCCCAATGCAACGAAAACCCAAGAAGATAGTCCGAAGTATGATCCAAGGTCGGACGAACCAAAGGAAGAAGCTCCACATCAAGAAATTGACGTCCCAACGGTCGATTATCAAGTAAGTACCAAGCACACCCTCGATGCCTCAATTTCAATCGGTACTCACCCTCTCAATGAATGAAAAACAGAAGCTAGACCCTCCAAACACATGGAGTAAGTTCAAGAACCTAGTCTTGAACAAATATACACCATCGAGAGCCTAGGAAATATGCTCACTTAGGGATATTATCAAATCCCCGAACCCGTGGATGAAGTCTGTTAAGCCCTAATATTGGCTCATTACCACTTAATTGGGGCATATTAGATTAGTAATGTTATTTTATTTATGTCGGCTTTAGGCCATTAGTTGT
>ML777275.1:359815-398398 GCA_009831015.1 Picea engelmannii
ACATTTTCATTTTGAATCATCTTGTACTTGAACATTTAAGTGGGGTAAAAGGAGGTTGCCCCCTCGAAGAGGCTTATTATCTGAAATTATCTCTTTTTCAAGGCGTTGATTACTTTTCTTGAGGTTTTTCTATGCTATATTGACGTTTGGTTCTTAACAAAGTCGCTGACATACATGCCATTTCTTATGACCGGAAAAGGAAAGATATTTTGCAGAGAACCACCAAGAAGAGGAGGACCACTCTATATTGCTCCATCCTCATCACCATAAAGGAAAACCTGATCAACACAGAGCATGCTAAGACATCTGAACTTATCGACGTAGGGATGGAAATCATAGATGCCACCCTGGACAGAGAAAAAAAGGATGAATAGGAGTTGTCTACTACTCTGAAGGAATTAGAACATTTGCACAACTTGGAGAAATATTACCAGGACACCACACAGGCCTCAGTGTTCCTGAGAAGTGAATTCTAGGAGGCCTACAACAAATTTACAGATGAACGACACCTATTCACTGCAAGGATAACCGAGCTTCAGGAAGACACCCTCATGGAACTAGCGATGTGAAAGGATATGGAGAGGTGGTCCAAGAAAGTGCACCAAGCTGTGGAAATGATCGACTATATCAGCGCGGTGCGACAAGGCCGAGATGCAGAAGAGTATGGGATAAGGAAATCGACTGCATAAGGAAATTGGCTGAATATTGGATTAAAATGGATTAGGAAACTCATCGGAAAATCCAAGAGAAATGGGCCAAGTGAGAGAAAAGATCGACCAATATTAACCGAGCAATGAGAGACATCGGCCTCCCCAAATTTGGAACACCCAATGACTTTGTCGACTTGTGCGACATAGTCAAATTGTATGTTGAACAAGACACATCATGGGCCGAGGAAATATCAAAGGTGATAGACATGGCATGAGGATAGGTGTGATAGTTCATGGAGCACCCGATCAAAGATCGAGCTATGTTGCAACAGTTAAGTTCCATAATAGTCAAGTATCGAGCATGAGCAGTAGAGATAAGAGAGATTCTTTCAGCCCCAATGGAACAACATAGATTCACGTATGATAACACATGCGAGGATCTCTTCATAAAGTGGTCAGAGTATGAGAAGATTTGTCCACTTAAGTGAGATCATGTGATGACTCTTAGAAAAATTGATAGAAGAAAGCACCATGTGGTGAGTTTTGTTTTACTTAGTTGCACTTTAATAGTTATTTTTAGTTAATATCATGTTATAAATATAAGGATCGACCTATTAGCTTAAGGTTGATGGTTGTTGCAAAGACCCTCATTTTTGGATTCTGCAAAGAACTATTTCAAAACTGCCTTAATTGAGAAGTCTTGTTTAGGACCAGAGACAAGTTTGTGTTTTTCATCAAAAGTGTGTATGATTGGATGTGGAGAAGAATTATTTCTAATTTCATCTCATGAATGGATGTTGTAATGAGTAAGAGCTTCTAAAAATATTAATAAGTTGTCTGATGCAATGCTTTATAGTTATTATCTTTAATGATGAAAAGTAAATCATTGTGTTATTATGTGATGGATGATTAGAGTTAAGAGAATTATTTTTCTTACCATCGTTTATCGCATGCATGTTTTCTTTCTGATAAATTGTATCTCAGTCAATTTGGAATACCAAGAGGTTAATGTATTATTAGTAGGCCCATGGTAGCGAATCATTGTCTACATGATAGATTAAAAGGGTTATCCCATGCTCATCCTTCTCCAGTAGCTAAGTTCCCCCAATTTGATTACCTAGTTGGTTTATACCGGCTTGTATCTTGTATCGGTCCCACCTATAAGAGAAAAATACAAAAAGAGAACGTCTGAACTGAAGGAGAAGCCTTCACAAGAAAACTTAAAGCCCATCGATTAATTGGCCAGATCGCAAGATTTGGAGAACCATTCCACCATTAAACACTGCAGAGTCTAATTGGGCCTCGGTGGCAGGTTTGGTTCCTGTTGTTGAGTTAAAGGGATTTAGGACCCCTCAACACAATGGAGTACACCAAAATAATCTTCCATGATTATTTATAGAGTAGGAAAGAAATGTTGTAAAATAGGTCATTTGGAAAATTAAATTTCCCATGGGATTTTCTTCAATCATAAATAATATCTTAACGAAGAAAGGTGGATTTGGTGAGGTGAAAACTCATGACTGGCATACCTTCATTAAGGTAATTATTTTGGACATATATTTTTGTATTGGTAAATATACAAATTTTTAGTATTATAATATGGTTTTCTTTTCCTAAGAATTAATGCCCCCTTTGTTGTTATAGTATGTTCTACCTCTATCTCTCCCCAACAACTTTGACAACAATGTAAAACAAGTTATATATGATCTTGGAAAATACACGAGGTAAATATTAATGATTTATATGCAAAATCGTTGTTTCTCAACTTGTCGACATGTGTTTTACTTTGAATCTATATATGTTGTTTTTGAAACCTATGATCATATTTGTTATATCGTGTGTAGGTGGTTTTCATGTAAATAAATCTATAAAGAAAATATAAAATATTGGAGGAGATAAATTCCTCGACTAATGTGTGAAATGCAAAATTATCTACCTACGACATTTTTCAATGCACAATAACACTACCTCATACACCAAGTTGAGGAGATTGAAATTTGTGGACCTGTACACACAAGGTCAATGTGGATGGTGGAGAGGCACTTGAAGTCATTGAAGGATTTCACTAGATAAAGAGCACATCTAGAGGGATCTATTTTGGAGGGCTATATGGTATATCAATCATTGGTGTATATTAGCTAGTATCTTCCTAAATTAGCAACAAAAATCATGAAGCTGCCTCAGATTTGGGATCTCAATTCCATTACAAACTTTGAAGGGGAGGTCTTGGTCAGGAAAGGTAGAAAGAGGAAAGTGAAAGGTAATTAGATGGTAGAGATATATAGTATTTTGCATTAATATTGATTTATTTCTATATTTTACTTATTTAAGTTTTATTTAGCTTCCATGATCAATTTGTATTTAATGTTTACTCTAATTAGTAATTTTTACTCTTTTTCCATACAGTTGATCGAGAGTGGGATGCACTACATTTATACATCACAAGCAATCTTGATTAGATGAAAGTATGGATACATCTATGTAATATACAATATAATGGTAGGTTATCATGGGAAGGGGTGGCTACTTTGCTTAAAGAAGCTCATTGTAATCAAGATGCCAATATTACTTAGAGGGACATTGATTTAGCATATGGTTTAAAAGATAAATAGGAAAGAATATTATTCACCCACATCATGTTTTAGTTTTTTCCCAATATATTAATCTATGTGGTGTTTTTTATAAATTTTTCTTAAGTCTAAATAATTTTATTCATTGAAAAATATGCATTCTTTTATTGGTGGGGCATATTGCAGTTGAACCACCACAAGGATATGAGGTGCAATGACCATAAATTTTTCATTAACAAGTTGGATGAAGAAGAAAACCTTTGATTATGGGATAACTACAGTCTTTCAAGTCACTAATGTTTCATTTATAAGTGTCAGGAATCCAACAATATATGAAAATAAATACTATGGCTATTTAAATGATATAATCAAGTGTGATTTTAATTCCTTCAAGTTAGTTCTGTTTGAGGTCAAATGGTACAAGTTATGGATGAATGAATGTGATCCAAAAAGAACTTTTATTGAGCATGCTAATGGATTTACCATGGTTAATACAAGGACATTTGAGCTGGGTATAGAAACTTATGCTCTTCCAAGCCAATGTGAGTAGGTATTTTATTCAGAGGTTCCAGGTAAAGTATGTTGGTCATACATTGTCAGATATGATCCAAGAGGAAGGCTTATAAAATATAATGTACCTGAAGAAAATGATATTGAATAATATGTAGAATATGCAAGTGAGAATGAGGTATATGTATTGTAAGATGAAGAAGTCAAAGAAGTTGAGCCGGATGTAGATGACAATGTTGATCTCGATGATGATATTGATTATGATATTATCGAAAATGAGATTGATGATGATGTTGATATGGTGATCCGGATTTATGAGCGGAACGAACTGATTAAAAAATTGAATACAATAAACACAGAGTTATTGAAAATAACACAAGTATCCAGTGAACAATATCTTCTATTAAATAATGAAATAGGCTGAAACTATAAAACTGCAGAACTGAAAACTTGTTTGAATGGCAGTAGCTATCTCTAATAAGAGATGTGGTTTCTACGCACATCCATATGAGAAGAATGGATTACAATCAGGCTCCATAGTCCTTTTTGATATTACTCATGAATTCCAAAACCCTAGACATCCAAGAACCTAACCCTAGAAGGTGAAACGCCAAAAGTTATGTGGGCCCTATAGGTAAGTTGGTGTAATTTGGTACCTCAACTTCCTAGGGCCGTAACTTTTGCATATGACCTCCATTTTAGGTGCGTGATAGCCCATTGGAAAGGTATTTCAGAGAGATACATATTCTACCATCAAACTTAGCGTTTGTCTATAATTTGACTATGGCAAGACAAAAAAACAACGTTTAGGGCCCCAAAACATCCCTAGAAGTACAAAAAGATGTGTTGGCATGAAAACATACAAAATAATCCAGTTGGATTAGGCGAGAGGCCACCTGTATCCACCTGGACAATGTGTGGGGCTTTAGACAACCCTCGAAGTTTAGAACCCATAATTACAAAGCAGTACAAAAGAACATGTTGAACAAAAACAGACACAAGGAGCTAGTTGGAATAGGTGGGTGTCCACCAATATGCACCTGGATCAATCCTTTCATTTAGGAAGAAATGGTATCCATTGCATTGAGTTCCCCCATTAGGTTAGGAAACTTCTGTTGGATTTGGCCCCAGGTGAGCCACTTTCCTTGGTGTAGGAGTTTCCCTGCCTTGACAACTCGATAAAGATGGATCCATTGCCGGCGAGTTCCCTTGACCTGTGTGTCTACGATATGATCAGTGGACACTTGTTACATGCAGTCAACATTGAGATATATTGGTGTTAGTTGTTCTGCGATCTCAGAAGTGTCCAATAATGGTGAAAAATATGGCTGAAGGAGGTCCACATTGAATACTAGATGCATACCAAGGAAGGGTGGAGTGTTGAGCTCAAAAGCATTGTTACCCATAGCCTTGGTGATAGTATAAGGCCCATAACTAAGTGGGTGAAGATTCCTATGGGGCCCAGTGAGACGCTCCTTCTGCAGATGTAACCAGACTTTGTCTCCAACCTTAAACTAGTGTGGTACTTTGCGTTGATCATGGCGCGTCTTATACTTAGAATTGGAGTTCTGCAAAATCTCCTGGAACTATTGGTAGATGTATTGAATCTGCTCAATTAATATAGTGGCTTTGTTGATCACAGACTGATCAGGGGAAGAGTCTGTCTATGCGGTGGAAAGAGGGAGTGCAACATCAATGGGTCCCAAGGGTTGGAATCCCAGACCCACCTGAAATGGGCTATGGCCGGTGGAACTATGGAGAGCCCTACTGTAACTGTGTTGGACATAGGGAAGACTCTCATCCTATGTACGTGGATGCTTAGAATTGTACATGTGCAGGATGTGCATAATCATATAATTGAAGACCTTGGTTTGGCCATCAGTTTGGGGGTAGAAAGAAGTGGATTTTGTGAGATTGGTTTCCAATAGAGACTAGAGACTTGACCAAAAGGTGTTGAGGAACCTGTTGTCTGAGTCAGAGATGATGGTCTGTGGTATCCCAAAGTGGACCCACACTCGCTCGAAAAATATCTTGGTAGTCTCTATCATTGTGACAGTCTTCTTACAAGCTGTGAGGATGGCCATCTTTGAAAACTGATCAACGACCACAAAAACATATTCATTTCCTTTCTTGGTGGATGGCAAGCCAGACATGTAATCCATTGATATGGATTCCCAAGGTTCTCAAGAATATGAAGAGGGGTATATAAGCCTTACTTCTTGATGGCTAGCTTGGAAATGGCACATGCAGTGCAAGATCTGATATACTTGTTGACGTCCTGTCGAAGTTTTGGCCAATAAAAATGTTTTTGAATAATGACCACGATTTTCTCTACGCCAAAATGTCCTGCCACTCGACTATAGTGGGCTTCCCAAATCAACTTTGCATGCTCTCTTGTAGGAACACAGAGATGGCCTAGGTGGCATAAGAGTTCATCTTGAATGTGAAAATCAGTGACAGTTGCACTTGTACACAAGAGATGATATGTGGTGGCGAATTCCAGATCTTGCTGATAAAGTTGGGGCCATTTAGAGGCTTCATGTCCACAGGAATGGAGCACAGTGGTGAGTGCAACCATAGGGGTCTGACTGAGCCAATTAACGACACTATTGGAGATACTTGTCTTATACTTGGTGTTGATATGAAACCATTTAAGGTAGGTGGAACACTTCTAATGGTGGTCATTCTATGATTTCCCTTGTGTCTGTATGAACTACAGAGGCTTGTGATCAATGTGTATGATCGTATCTTTCCCCAAAATGTAATGTTTCCATTAACGACAGGATTGTACAATGGAAGACATTTCCTTGTCATAAGTGGGGTAATTTTGAACAACATCGAAGAGTGTCTCACTATGGTATGCCATTGGATGCTCGTGCTGAGTGAGAATTGTGCCCACAGCATAGTCAAATGCATCAATCTCAATCTCGAATGGTTGTTGCAGATTGGGCAAGGAGAGTACCAGATCTGAGAAAAAGTGATGCTTCAGACCATTGAACGTTCATTGCTACTTCTTCCGCCACATGAAATTGTCCCTACCACCTCCCTTTGTCACTTGGCTGAGGGCCCATGCAATATGGGAGAATCCCAACATGAACCGTCGGTAGAAGTTTCCTAGCCCCATAAAGCTCTAAAGCTTGGTTAGTGTGGTCGGGGAAGGCTAGTCACTGATGAATTAGATCTTAGATGGATCAACATGTACCCCATGCTCATCAACAATGTAGCCCAATTATTGGACCATGTTCGTGCCAAAAGAGTATTTTTCCAAGTTGGCATACAACTTGTGCTGTCGTAGAGTGATCAAAACCTATTGAATATGCCACATGTGCTATTACCACGTTCTGTTGAATATGAGGATGTCATCCAAATATACCACCAAAAAGGAGTTGGTGAAGGGTATCAATACATCATCCATCAACCTCATGAAAGTGGTTGGTGCATTTGTTAAGCTAAAGGGCATGACTAGCCATTCGTAGAGACCTTCTTTAGACTTGAAGGTTGTCTTCCATACATCAGTTGGTTCAATGGGAACCTTGTGGTAAACAGACTTTAGGTCAATCTTACTGAAGAACTTGGCCCCCTTGAGTTGGTTAAGAAGGTCATCAATCCTGGGAATGGAGTAGCGATTCCTAATTGTGATTTTGTTTAAGGCTCTGTAATCAACACAAAGTCACCAAGTCCTGTCCTTATTCTACATCTGTACAATTGGGCTTCTGCAAGGGGAGGATTTGGGTCTAATGTGCCCCTTTTGAAGAATATCTCGTATTTGACACCTGATTTCATCATTCTCCATCAACGAGTGTCGATAGACTAGTCCATTAGGTAGAGGTGCGCCAAGGGTCAGATCAATTGGATGCTTGACTTAGCAGTGTGTTGGTACCCCTGTAGGTGAGAAAAATATGTCTCTGTATTATTCCATGATCCCATCCACTTGATTCTTCTTCAAAGAGAGGTGTTGTGTAGAGGCCACAGATGTGGTGATGACCTTCTTCTTACTATGAGTGTGGATCACAAAGAAGACGAACTTCCTGGTCTGTGAAATGAACTTACTGCATTGCTTAGTAGAGATTAAATAAATAGTAGTAGGAGGCATTACCTCTGGGATCATGTACAATTTTATAACCAAAGTAATAATAACACTACGGGTATAGACTCATACATAGCATGATGCTTCCACAAATATGGTTTTTCTAAGAGAACATCACAAAATTCAAGGGGATAAATATCACACAGTACCTCATCTTTCAAAGGCTTAATGTCATAGGGCACACGACACTTTGGGCTAACACGAAGATCTCCTCCTTGGTGAATCCAAACGATGGTGTAGGGTTGTGGGTGCGGTGTCATTGGCAGGTCTAGCTGATTGACGACCTTTGCTAAAATCAAGTTCTTCTGACTAATGCTATCAACAATGAAATGAATCATAGACCCCTTGACCCACATCTGTGAGAGAAAGAGGTGTTCCCCTTCCTCTGGCTCTTTTGGTTCGCTCAAACGGAATTTGGTGGTAGCGACAGTGGCACTGGGTTTAGCATCAATAATATGCTTCCCTACTTCATGATTTGACTCAAAATTAGAACCAGCCTCTAACTTAGAAGCCTTCATCTCGACCACGAGGGACTGCTTGGATCGACATTATTCGATGTTGTTCCAAGGACTTTTATGGTACTCACACCATTTTCCCATGTCCTTCTTCATCTTCTCATTTCCCTTCTTGTGTTTTGGCTTGGACTGGTTGTCCTAAGGGAGGCCATCTTGACTTGGTCCTTTTCTGTATTGTTTGGGGCTACCTTTTCCTTGCTTTGGCTATGAGGGGTTGGCAAATACAAACTCTCTCTATTTCTGCTTAAATTTATGCTCGATCTTGACAACGTATCTATAAGCCATGCCCAAAGAGGTGATGTCCCAGAACTCCATTTATGTTTGAATGTGTATATGATAACATCCATGGTATTTGAGCACCAGATGATGCTCAAATTCTTTGATACCCATTTTGGTGCATAGGGTATGGAAAATATTGGTGAAATCTAGTATTGTCTGGTCCCTTTCTTGACGTAGGGTGGTCCATCTAGTGTATTGGTCCTTGTAGCTTCCAACAAGGTAATATTGTTCTTTAATGGAGTCTCGGAAGGAATCCCATGTAGGGGGCACCATAAACATTGTAGATTCCTCGATGACCCTTTTCTCAAAGTAATTATCCCACCAGTCTTTAACATGGGGAACAACCTTGAGGAGTGAAAAAGTGATATTCTCCCTATTGAAAAAATTATGGACCGAAAAAAATCCTTTGAGTAGATTCAAACATTTATCTACAACATCCACATCTATTAGTCCTTAAAATAATGGAATATCAAAGTTTAACTATACCTTGAAGGGGGTTGCATGGCCGCTTGATGAAGATGTTTCTCTTGTGGGCAGTCGTCAAAGGATCTGTGTGAAGTTGTCCATCATTTCATTCCTTTGTCATGCGAGGGATTCCTCGAGAAACATTTTAATAGGATCTCTTGCTCCATCGTATTTATTTTCATCCCCCATGGGTTTTTTTCGGGCTCGACGCAACCAATCTGGTAATGGATCGATTGGTTTGAGTCCCAACTTCTTGTACCTAGATCTTGTCGGGGACATGCACGAAGAAAAATAAATGAAGAGCAGACCGCTCTAATACCACTGATCCAAATTTAGGAATGGAACAAACTTATTAACATACTGAATACAATAAACATAGAGATATGGATAATAACACAAGTATCCAGTGAACAATATCTTCTATTAAATAATGAAATAGGCTAAAACTGTAAAACTACAGAACTGAAAAACCAGCTCGAATGGTGGTAGCTATCTCTGAGAACAGAAGTGGTTGCTACATGCATCCATCTGAGAAGAATGGATTAAAATGAGTCTCCATATGCCTTTTTGATATTACTCATGAATTCCAAAACCCTAGAGATAAAAAAACCTAACCCTAGAAGGTGAAATGCCAAAAGTTATGTGGACCCTATAAGTAAGTTGGTGTAATTTGGTACCTAAACTTCCTAGGGCCACAACTTTTTCATATGACCTCCGTTGTAGGCGCGTGATAACCCGTTGGAAATTTATTTCAAAGAACTACATATTCTGCCATCAAACTCTAACTCTATCTATAGTTTGACTGTGGCGAGCCAAAAAAACAATGTTTAGGGCCCCAAAACCTCCCTGGAAGTAGAACAAGATGTGCTGACATGAAAACATACAAAATAATCTAGTTGGATTAGGTGAGAGGCCATATGTATCCACCTAGAGGATGTGTGGGGCTTCAGACAACAACATAAGTGTAGAAACTACAATTACAAAGAAGAATAGAAGAACGTGATGAACAAAAGTGGACACGAGGAACTAGTTGGAATAGATGGGTGGCCACCAATATCCACCTAGATCATATCGCCAATCCTTTCAACTTCGATTTTGAACTAGATGATACAGATATAGAGTTATATGAAGAAGAAGATGATGAATGATATTCCACAAATGTTGAAATGTAGGAGGTATGTGATTATATCTTTTATATGATTTATTCTCTTTAAAGTATTTATTTATATGGGTTAATCATCATCATCACCATCATCATTTTCATAGTCTTCATAATCATCATCATCATCAACATCATTGTTATTGTCATTGTCATTTTCATCATCATCCTCATTGCCATTGTCATGATGAAATTCACATCGTCATCATTTTCATTGTTCTGATCATTGTCCTCATCGTCATCCTCATGATCATCATTATCACCATGATTAATCAACATTAATTTCAATGTCCTACTCCTCATCATCATCGTGATCATCATTTTCATCACATTCATCATAGCTTTCATTGTCATCATCGTCGTCGTCGTCATTTTTTTCAGCATAATTAACATTGTCGTTGTCGTGGTCATCATAATCAACATTGTCGACGTCCTTATCATCATCATAAATTTCATCGTCATCATATTAAATATAATCACTTTCATCACAATCCTCATCGTGATCATCATTTTCATCATCATCATATTCATTATCACGATCATCATAATTTTCATCATCATTATCAATGTCCTCATTTCCATCCTCATCATTGTTGTCACCACCATTATTCAACATTGTTGGTGTCCTACTCCTCATCATCATCATGGTTTTCATCGTCATCATTTTCATTGTCATCCTAGTCTTCATCAACGTTGTCATTTTTATTTTCATCATCATCAACATCGTCATTAACATCATCATCATCATTGTTTTTATCATAATTAACATTAGTGTTGTCACAATCACCGTAATCAACATTGTCAGTGTCCTACTCCTCATCATCATCGTCATTTTCATCGTCATCTTCATCATCATCAATATTGTCATTGTAATAAAAGTCATTATCCTTATCATTTTCATCATCATGATCATGATCATCATGATCATCATCATCATCATGACCATGATCATCATCATCCTCATCATCATTGTTGTGGTCATTGTCATTGTCATCATCATCATCGTCATTGTCATAATCATCATCATCATCAATCTTCATCATCGTCATCATCATCAACATAATCTTATCATCGTCGCCATTGTCATCATCATCTTCATTGTAATCATCATCATAATCATCATCATCATTGTCATGTTCGTCATCATCATCATTGTCATAGTTTTCATCATCATCGTCGTCGTCGTCGTCGTCATCATCATCGTCGTCGTTGTCATCATTGTCGTCGTCATCATCATCATCATCATCATCATCATCATATCATCATCGCCATCGTCATTGTCATCATCATCAATCTTCATCGTCATCATCATCATCATTGCCATTATATCATCATTTTCATTATATCATCATCGTCATTTTCATCCTCACCATCATCATCATCCTCATCATCATGGCTATCATCATCATCATCCTCATCATCTTTATTTCATTTTTCATCATCATCCTTATCATCATCATCATGGTCATCATCATCTTTGTCATTTTCATTGTCGCAGTCATCATCATCATCATTATTTTCATCATCTTCATCATCATTTCCATGGTCATAATCATCATTTCCATGGTCATGGTCATGATCATCATCATGTCTTCATCATCATTGTCATCATCATATTCATCATCATTGTCATCATCATCATCATTGTCTTCGTCATTGTCATCATCATTGTCATTGTCATAATCATCATCATTTCCATTTCCATGATCATCATCATATTGTCATCATCACCATCATATTGTCATCATCATCATAGGGGGTTAATATGGCTATATTAGGGGTTTATACTGTTAGGGGTAATTATTAATATAGGGATTAAGTGTTATAATGGTTAGGGGTTATAAGTGGTAGGTTTGGAGTTATAATTCTTAAAGGTTATAGTGTTTATGGCGTTAAACTAGCTATGTGTAATATGGTTGTGGTGTATGGATATATTATGGTTAGTGGTTAGGGGTAAAAGGAGATAAAGGTTAGGGATGATACGGTTCAAGGATAAGGTGTTTATAATTATTTTAGAAGTTAGGAATTACATGGTTAGTCATTGAGAGTTAAATGGGTTATGGGTATAGGTTTATAGCATTGTAGGGGCCAGTCTATAATATTATGTAAATATAGGATTAGGAATATACTTGAAACCTAATTCATGGGATCATTGTCCAATATACCTATTCAAATAATGTGGATCTAATTAATCAATGTGGAAATATTTAACTCCCATTTTCCCAAGGTTGTTGTTCATTAGTACTCCATGTTACACACCATTTTGTCACAGCTTTCTAAGTGTCACATCTCACTTTGCTAAGTGTCGTAATTGTGATATGTCACCTTAGTAAGTGTTGCAACTATAATGACTCATTTTACTAAGTGGCATAACCTTAATTTTACACTTTTCTAAGTGTCACAACCTAGACACCATGTAAATACACTTGTCATAATCCCTAGGTGACTTAGAAGAGGAAAAATCATCATGAGAAGGTAAAAAAACTGACTTTTATCTTGAGTTTTTAAGCCCTTTTTGAACACTAATGCCCCCTACCCATGCATTGGGAGCATTAAAAATCCCTATCCCACTGTCTAGGAGTGTCACTAATTCCCCCTATCAGGCTTGGAGGGAGCATTAGTTCTGTTAAGGAGGTTAATGATGCTCCACCCTTTTTATGTGGGTCAATCCCAAGATACTTCAAGGTGGTTATGATCGAGTTATGAATCATAAGCTCGAGTCTCTCATTTTTGGGTAATCAATATTAAATTATGGAGGAAATATCTCAGCCTTCCCTTGATATCATAAGTTGGTTAAACCTCCCAAGATTCTATATAAACAAGGCATCTCAAGGGTAGAGGCTAGTTTTGGAATGAGAGCTTGTTGTTGATAGAGATAAAGTCTAGAGCATATCAAACATCTATCTCATTTGTCAAGAATATAGTAAGGGGATAGATAAGAGGATAAATGGAGGAAGATTGCTCAACATCAACATGATTGTAAGTGTTGTCCATTGTTTCTCGTGAATATAAGCTTGGCCTATTCCCATACTTATGTCTCATTTACTTTACACATGAATGTTTATGATTGTTTCATTTAGTTAGATTTTATTTCATTTAACTTCATGCAAGTAGTAGAAGAGGAAGATCGTCCTATCTAAGAGTAGGGAGATTATGATCGAGCTAGGAATGGATCCAATGTAGGAGAAACAAAGAGAAGTGAGGAAAACCTTCACAAAAGGTGCACTCTTATTTCCTTTTCCTTATTCTCATTTTCATGTGTGAATATATAGGAGCAAGGGATTTTATTGTCCATTTTCTCTATTCCTTTTTAGCTGAAGAAAACTCAACTAAAGGGAGCTTAACCTATCCATAGGGAAATATTTCCCACAACAAAAAAGTAGTGAATCCACTGAGGAACTCTTGTTTCCTTGGTTTTATCCTCTTGTTTCTTATGATTTTTTTATGAATGCTTGGTTTCTGAAGTCTTTTTTATTTTCACCTTCATTGAATAGATTACAAAGTCCTCAAAACACTGTTTTTGAGTTTGGGCTAAGCCTAAGCCTATTTGACCCTTTTTCTAACAATGACCCTCCCCTCTAGTGGCCTATAGAGCGCCACTGACACCCTCTAGCAGGATTATAGGGAGCGTCACCCTTGCAGTAATGTCATTTACTATTGGTACTAGGAGCATCACCCTTCCTTATGCTTGGTTTTTGGGCCTCTCTGTCTCTGTTTCTAAGTCTTTGTGATCTATAATTTTTTCCTAGATTCTTATTTGATTGCTTTATACTTTGATTGTTTGATATATATTGAGAATAAAACACTTATTTTCTTGTTTTTCAAGAATTTCCTCTGGTTACGTTTTGAAAGGGTTATAAGTTGGTCAAGGTTGATTGGATCCTTGAGTTCATTTTTTTTATTTTCAGTGGTATTTTTCTTGATTGATTATACAAACATTTGACTTCTATACTTTTCTTCCCAAAGAACTTTCAAGCATCATACTTGTCAGTTTTGGAAGTCTTTTATGTCAACTTGGAGGTATTTTGTTGGCAATTGACTCTTTCACTTCAATTATCTTTTGGAAGTTGTTGATCAAAATGAATTATAAAAAAAATTAGGGTCATTTGTGCTATCAATTGGTTTTAAGACTTTTTAAGAGTGATTTCTTTCTTATGAATGCTTTGACTGAACAAGTGTAGAAAGTCTCTTTTATATTTGTTCTCTCAACGTGTGAATGCATCTCTATCTGAGTATTCTTTTTCTTCCCATTATCTTCTATATCAGCTTTGAACTATTTCATTTCCATTGGAAGAAAAGAATAATTAAAGGAATTGTATTTCATCTCATTTTCATATTAACATCAAAGGAAGAAATGCATGCATTCTAGATCGTTAGAAGTAGAGTTGTAGTTGAAACAACTAAAGAACTTAGCATCTATCGGTTTTGAAACTTAAAGGAATTTTCTTTCGATAATTTGGAAAACATTTGCATTCTTCATTAAATGAAAAGAAAAAATTCATTAAGTGTTTCATAATGTTTAATAATATTTGGAATAAAAATCAAACCTCTTCTCCCTCCTATAAGTAGGATTCATTGAAAGAAAATGTGCATTTCATTTTCCTACTGCGTGGTTTTTAGAGTTAGGTCAAAACATCATTAGTTTCATATACATACATCCTTGAGTAAGAAACATATATAAAGAATCAATCATGCATAATTAAAATAAACTATACTTTTTGTTTATGGAACACCAACAGTAGTTCAGGGATTACGATCTTTGGACTAGGAAAGTGAGTGAATAGTCCAAGAATACTAGTGAGTGTTGAAATCCAAGTAGTAACAACTGGTGTTTTTGTAGAGAGATCCTCTTACATGGCAGTTGATCACGAGGTCAAGAGAAGCGATGACTTGATATCTCCCCTCATTCATTTTCCTAGTGGGACTTTATCAATTTTGGATCTTTCAAGAGTGGCAAGTCCTAGGGGTGACACCACTTTTTCTTAGTATTAGGGTCATGGATTTGTGTCCACCATTCCCAATTCCATTTTCTTAGTCTTGAATGTCGACTGGTTACCCGCCTGACCATTCATTGTGAAATTGGTAAACATGGTTTACTTTTCTAGGATTCTACACATGTGACTACAAGGGAGGTTAATTCTTCAGAAGGTTCCTTGTAGTACCTGAAGTATACGTCATATCATGCTTTCAGTACATCTCGAGGTAGGCCCCGTGAAAGTAGGGTTAATTGCACCAGGAAGGGTTGTAAGTGGATATTGGGGTAACTACTTCTCATCTATTCATTTACAACCTGATATCCCATCCTCGAAAGACTCTGCTATCTATTGTTTTCTTGGTTGATTACCCTTATATTTATTAAGGGCGTGTTCTCTCGTTACTTGTATTTGTCCCTAGGATTAATTTTTTTTAACTCTGGCTAATGATAGTCTTTATAGGTATCGTAGGATGCAAAGGTTATGAACCCTTACCTCCTCATTCACCAGAAGATCATTCCCACAAAGGAATAATAAACGAAGAAGTTGTCTCTGAGACAAGGAGCGTATCTTCTCCCTTACCTAAACAATTTACAGAAGGGGGCATAGGTTTTAAGGAAGGTTTTGTTCCTAGAAACCCACCTTTAACTGAACCTTTTGGCCCAATCGTTCTACATATACCTTCTTTGGGATATTTTGAATCTGATCTACAATATTTTTATGTTTAAATATTGATTGTTGATTGATTGTTGAAATATTAATTGTTGATTAATTATTGAAATATTAATAGTTTATTAATTGTTGAAAGATTGGTTGTCATTGAATTGTTGAAAGATTGGTTTTCATTAATGTCATCCCTTGACTAGGAATTTAACAAGTTGTATTTCAAGGTAAAGGAGTTGTAAACAAAATTTAGCAAGTTTCATGTTAGTTGCATGTTCAAGTAATTGTAAATAGAAGTTAACAAGTTTCATGTCAAAGTAAAGTAGTTGTAAACAAAAGTTAACAAGTTGCATGCCAATCGTATGTTAAAGTAACTGTAAACAGAAGTTAACAAGTTACATGTCAAGGTAAAGGAGATATAAACAAAATTTAACAAGTTTCATGTCAGTTTCATGAGATCCTCATTAAAACGTGGAGAAGAGTCAATTGAGTATCACTTCTGGTGAATACTAATTGGCATATTTGAGGTAGTGAGAGGAGGTCATTGGAGACCAGTGAGGGAAGAAGTTTGTAGGATATGAGCATATGGAGAAAGAGATATAGATCCAGTTCCTTTGTGTAAATATGTGGGTTTTAAGCGGAAAAGTGTGGACATCCATGGGCTACAATGAGGAAAAGAGAAGACATCCACGAGCAGAAAGTGTAAGGGTCGTGTACCTGTGAAGAAATGTTGTTGAAAATTAGATATCTAAAACTCAGGTCATCTATAGGTTGAAGGTATGTATTCTTGTGTATGTTAGGGTGTGTATTTTTAAGAAATCAGGAACATATATGTCTTAGTGATTCATAAGAATTTGGTTTTGAGATCTCTCTTGTGGATCTTTGTATGAGGTATGTGTGGTTGCATTATTGATGAGATATCGAAATCAGTAGCAACAAAAGAAGTATTAGAAAAAGAAGTAGAAGCAAGTTATCAGTTATAGAGACAGAGGTAGTGATGAATTGGTCTACATTTATATTTTAGGGTGGTTGGATGGGGAAAGCAAAGAGGGTTGTATCCTCCTTCCGGTTGGAGCCGGTAAATTAGAGAGTTAGAGATTCCTTCAGTTTGCAACCTATAAATAGGGTGTTGGATCCTCCTTCCTATTGTAGCTAGAGAAATAGGAAGTTGGTGCTTCCAATGAATGTCCTCTTTGATAAATAATAAAATCATTCCATGGTTTTATCCCACATTGGGTTTCCACGTAAAATTATGGTGTACTGTGTTTATGTGATGTTTATGCATTCAATTATGGTGTTGATGATATATTGAATTCTCATTATATTTATTGGAGGTTTTATATTGTGATTAAAGGTACTAATTTTTCTCATATTGATTCACCCCTGCTCTCAGTATTCCAACAATTGGTATCAAAGTAGAGCCTTTAGGAAGAATTCCAACCACTAGAAGGAGATCATGGAATAGACTAAGATTGGAGCACTAGTGTTTGATGGTCAAAACTATACCTTTTGGAATAAAATAATGGAAACCTTTTTACAGGCACATGGATTTGATGTTTGTCAATCAATAGTATATGGGTATAAAACACTAGCCACTGCCCCAACTGATAGAGATGGAAATAAACTTAGGGAAAATAAATCAAAGGCTAAAGGTACTATTCTGAGCAGTCTAGTTGATTCAATATTTGTCAAGGTTATGCATTGTGATAGTGAAAAGGATATTTAGGATAAACTTCTAAATATTTATGAAGGGGATGCCAAGGTTAAGGGAGCTAAGATTCAATTATCATAGCTAAGTTTGAACATATGAAGATGAAGGAAGATGAGGACCTTGCAACCTACCTTCTACGAGATGACTAAATAGTTAACATTATTAAGGGATTGGGAGTAGAATTTGATGAATCAGTGATTGGTCAAAATATATTTAGGTCTCTTCCTATGATCATTGATCCTAAAACATCAACCATTGAAGAAAGAGCAGATCATGGTACATTGAGCATGGATGAGATACATGGAATATTTACATCCTATCAAATGAGAATAGAACAAGAGAACCCAGAAATAAAGGAAGCATATTTAAAGGCATCCAAGAAGAAAAAGAACAAGAACAAGCAAAATTTAAAAAAAGGTTGCAGTTGTAGTGATGTATTAGACGAATATGAAGAGATGGATAATTTTGTAAGGAAATTACAGAAAGGAACCGATAAGTATAAAGGTATGCTTCCAATGAAATTTTTTAATTGTGGTGGTATTGGTCATTTTTCTTCTAAATTTACTCATAAGAATAAATATAGTGATGAAGAAGAATCTTCAAAAAGGGAAAAGAAATATCAAAAGGGAAACAAGAGAAAAAACAAAAGGAAATTATTCAAGAAAAAGTTTCTACTCAAAGGAGGACAATTCCTCATCAGACAAAGAGGATAGTGATAGTGACAATGATTTAGAATGAGTACTCTTCATGGAAATAGAAGATGATTCCGAAGAATAAGGTGAAGTCGATCTCGCAGTAGAGATAATTAGTGCATTAGAAGAACTTAGGAAAGAAAGAAAAACAAGTCACTCAAGGCAGAGTTAAAAATGAAAGAGGGATCTCATAATTACAACTGTGAAGAAATCAAGTAGATGATTAAGAGTCTAAAAATTCAAATAGAAGAAGAAAGAATAATTGAGTAAATACTTAGAAGTCAGTTAGAAGAAAATGAGAAAATGATTGGAAACTTGGAAGCAGAAATAGTCTCTTTAAGGAAAGATATTTAGAAGAAAGATATGCAGTAGAAGAGAACTACAATATTGAATCAAATCATCAGTAGCCAAAGACCATCAAATGACATATCCAGACTAGGATACAATCAAGTATAGAATGAGAAAGGATCGAGCCCCAAGACAGCAAAACAAGAAGTATAACAAATAAGATATGCATATATTGTCGGAGATTATGTCAAGAAGGAAGAATGAAATCCCCAAAGAAGAACATTCCAAAAATAAACAAGACTCAAGAATATGAATTCAAAAGGAGTGCATCTCAAAGAATATCATCTACCCCCATGTATCAAAGATTCTTTTATGTTCACTGTTTTAATTGTGCTAATTTTGGACATAAAGTTGTAAATTGCAGAGCTTATGCCAAGAACATAAGAAAATGTGCAAGGTACTTAAATAATAATTATCCCAGAATATATTATGAAGCACACAATAGAAACCAAAATAGTTTTGGCTCATTGAGAAATGAAGTAGAGTGCTACAAATGTAACAATTTTGGACACATAGAGAAGAATTGTATATTGAATATTCCACCTAAGGAACCAAAGAAGAAAATTAAAAATCATATATTGAAACCATGGAGATATGGAAAATAAAGTATAATCAATGCTTTCTTGATATACAAGCCCAACATAGAAATATTGTTTGGTATGTTGACAATGGTTGTTCAAAGAATATGATAGGTGACAAGAACAAGTTTCTAAATTTGAATAAAGAGAGAGATGGTTATGTGGCTCTTTCCAATATTGAATGTTACAAATGCCACAATTATGGTCATATAGCTCAAAATTGAAGAAGCTTGATAGATCCTTCCATGAAGGAAAACACTGATGGTGAATATGAGAAATTTTGGAGAAGAAAAGAAAACCAAGAAGGTCATATGAATGAAGAACATGTTCCATATATCATATTCACAAGGCTTGCATTAGTGCAAGATCATGATGAAACTATAGGCAGATAAGAAATTTTCATAAGTTAGAAAGATGATGAATCCATAGGAAAAGTAGAAGATGTCAAAACTCAGGAAGATGATGAATATACAAATGATGAGGAAGATTACTCAACATTAGGGGGTATTCCTCCATTTTTCTGATCCATCTGACTTGGGGACTCCATGTAAATATGAATATTGAAAAATGGGATTCTATGCAATAGATATACATATCAGATAACCATCCTTTGAGAAGTTTGAAGTGTTTGCATATTTTGGACATTCGATTTCAGAGTGATTTGATGATAGAAGTACATAGAAACAATTTGATTGTTTGGAAAGAAACATTCAGACCACATTCATATGTATGTATTAGTTGGCAGTTAAAAAGGTATAAGTTCATGATTTTGTAGAGGTTCATTCCACACATGCATTCAGGAAGAGATATATTGTAGTATTCTAGATATAAAATAATATGCATAACATAAATATTTTAGCTAGAAATGGAATAAAAACAATGATATAACCAAAGAAATACCTGAATAATACCTAAATAACACCATAAAGAGCACCTTGATTAATGATAGAAATGTTCACTTGCATATTTGTGGAGGAAACCTCCAGCAGATCAGATCTCTATTATGATCATATCCAAGACAAAACTTCTCATACCCTCCACTCCTATTTATACTAAATATGTCTATCCAAAAGAACAATCTAGAGGAAGATCCTTCTAGAACCAAAATCTTCTATTAGGTCTTCTTACATTTGACTTATTCTGCCTTATTTATAGGCCTTATTAATATTGGAATTTATTACATGGAAATATATTATTCTACCTAAGTGAGCGGTTAGGGAGGTTAGGTCCCTAACATGTCCTCTCCCTTAAAAGCACCCTTGTCCTCAAGGCTTGAGATGAGGAAATTGTTGCAGAATGGTAGTTTGTTCCCAAGTGGAACCTGTTGGAGTTGTATCTGTCCACTAGACTAACACTTCCTTGATAGTGTGTTGATGTAGACGACACTCACGCTGGTCCAAAAATTATTTTGGTTACAACCAGATGGAGCCTTCTTCATAAAACTCGGGAAGGTTGGTTTGAGTTTGGCACTTAGTTACAATAACCTTGTTTAAGCAGGAGACATGAAAAACATGATGGAGCTTAGAATGAATGGGAAACACTAATTGGTAGGCCATGTGTCCCACACACTTGAGAATGGTATAAGGACCATAAAATTTGGGTGCCAGTTTCTGACAATGGTCATCCTTGAGGGAAGTTTTCTTATAAGGTTGTGTTCAAAGAAAAACCTGGTCTCCTTTAGAAAATTGATGTTCATAGTGACCTTGATCTACCTGTTGCTTCATGTGATTCTGGGCCATGACCAAATTCTCTTTGAGGGTATAGAAATAGCCTCTCGAAATGTAATAATTTGGTCAACCTCCTGGACCTTTAGGACACTTGGTAGGTCTGAGATAACTGAAGGTGGATTTTTTCCATATACTTCTTCAAAAGGAGTCATGTAGGTAGTTTTATGGTAAGAAGTGTTGTACCACCATTCATCTAGTGGTAACCATTGAGCCTAATCATTTTTTCTTTCTAATGCAAAATAACTCAAATATGTTTCCAAACACTTGTTGACGACATCAGTTTGACCATCAGTCTGGGGATAATAAGTTGTGTTGAGATGTAATTGGGTGCCCTATAGCCTGAACAATTATTGCTAAAAATTATTGGTGAAAGTGGGGTCTCGATCAGAAACAATAGAATGAGGCATGCCATGAAGCTTGAAGACATGATCCATAAAAAGTTGAGCCACAGTGGAGGCGGTAAATGGGTTTTGAAGAGCACAAAAATGAGCATACTAGGAATGACGATCAACGACCACTGTGATGACTGACTTATTGACTAATTTAGGTAAGCCCACAATAAAATCCATAGATATATCCCTCGAAATAGCATGTGGAATCGAAAGAGGTTATAGTGTGTTAAGCGCTTTGACTATTTCACCCTTGTTGCATTGAAAAAAATCACATTCTGCCACAAAATTGTGAACATCCTGTTTCATACCATCCCAGAAAAAAGAATGTTTGACCCAGCCATAGGTTTTGGTAAATCCTGAGTGCCTAGTTGTGGGTGTAGCATGAAGCTCGGAAAGTACCATGGATTTAAGTTGTGACTATTTACTTAAATGAAAACGACCTTTGGAGAGAAGCTCATCATTATGCCAAGAGTACCCTGGGGAAACTAGAGAATTGGCCTCCAATTGTTGTATCAGACGTGAAATTTTTGGATCTTGTAGCCATTCCTGGTGAACAGCTTGGAGCCAATCTGGTACAATGAAGGAGAAGGGAAAAAGGAACCCTTCATCTTCATGTTTTCTTGAAAGTGAATAAAAAACTATATTGTCTTTTCCTTTCTTGTAAATGATCTCATAATCATATCCAAAGAGCTTAGTCACCCATTTTTGTTGCTTATGGGAGGAAGGGTATTGTTCCAGAAAATACTTGAGGCTTTGATGATATGTCTTAATTTGGAAGTGATGCCCCAATATATAAGGGAGCCAAAGATCCAATGCATGCAGAATAGCCAACATTTACTTTGCATAGATTGATTTTCCCATATGTTTCTTTGAATATTGTTTGTTGGTAAAGGCAAAAGGCCGACCATATTGCATAAGGACTACTCCAATTCCTCTCCCAGAAGCATCAAATTCTAGGACAAAGGTCTTTTTGAAATCAGGAATGGCCAGAATTGGAGTGGTGCACATGGTCACCTTCAAGGTTTAAAAGGCCTGATCAATTTCGAGACTCCAAGTTAAAGAATTATTTTTAAGGAGAGCAGTGAGAGGTTCCACAATTTTTCCATAATCATTAAAAAACTTGCGATAATAGCATTTTAAAACCAGAAATCCATGCAAGCTTTTGAGAGTCTTTGGGCAAGGAAAATCCTGAATAGATTCAATCTTTTTAGGATCCACTCTAACACCTACCTTGCCAACAATATGACCCAAGTACTCGACTTTTGAGGATCCAAAAGAACATTTAGATTTCTTAAGGAAAAATTGGTGTTGAGAGAGTAGATGTAGAAATCGATCCACATGAGCAAGATGGGTTGTCCAGTTTTTACTATAGATGAGGATATCATCAAAGAAAACTAAGAAAAAATGACGGAGAATAGGACAGAAGACATGATTCATGAGGATTTAGAAATTGGAGGGAGCATTCAAAGGGCATGACCAAAAACTCATAGTGGCCCTCATGAGATTGAAATGCAATATTAGGAATGTCTTCCTTGTTCATACGTATCTAGTGGTAGCCAGAACAAAGATCAATTTTAGTAAATAAATGGTCACCACTCAATTTATCCAAGAGGTCATCAATGAAAGGAATGGGAAATTTTTCTTTGATAGTTAGTTTGTTGAGGGCGTGGAAGTCAGGACACATTCACCAAAAGCATTCTTTCTTAAGGACCATGACCACACGAGAAGAGTAGGGGTTCGTACTAGGAAAAATAACACCTGTGGTGAGTAATTCTTGAACTATTTTCTCAATTTCATTTTTTTGGGAAAAGGGATGACGATAGGCACAAATATTGGGAGGGAGGTTGTTAGGGACAAGGGGAATGGAATGATCATGAACACCATGGGAAGGAGGAAGTCCTTGGGGAGTGGAAAAAAAAACTTGATGTTTGTATAGGATGGATACGAGGTCCTGTGTCACAAAGGGTGTCTCAGTGGCTTGAGTGGCATGGAGTTGTGCAATAATGCCAAAATGAAAATTTTTGAGGAGATTTTCCATGCAATGGGAATTGATGATCTACGAAGAACTGACGAGGATGCCTTGTAACTTATATTGTTGGCCCTCCTAGTTGAATTTCATGGTTAATTACTTAAAATCCATGAGAATGGGACCCATATTCCTTAGCCATTCTACACCCAACAAAATGTCACAACCGCCCATATCAATAGAAAACATATGATATTTCATGTGGTGCTAACCAATTTGGAGACACACATTTTCATAATGCCCCCCACATTTCATGGACCCATCATTGGAAACCGTGATTTGAAAATTATTGACAGCGCAGATATATCAATTAGTTTCTTGGGAAATGTGACGATGAATCAAATTATGTGTGCTTCCACTATCAACAAGGATGATGACCATCCGATGCTTAATGTAACTAATTATCTTGAGTGTTTGGGGAGAAAAGAACCTAGTGAGAGAATTCATGGAAATGACCGGCTCGACTTCGGTAGGGTGGGAGGTTGGGGTCATGTCAGTGGGTTTAGGTGACTAGGCCATTGGGGGGGACTTATTTGTCATTAAAATTATAACAAAGGCCTTTGGGTCTATGTTCAACCATCTTTTCCCTGGTCAGTTTCTAGATCTTTAGTGGAGTAGAAGGAGGAGTGGGAGTGACTGGTTTAGAACAAGGAATAAAGGATGTTTTTTGGGTTTGAGAAGAGACAACCTATTTTTCTTCCTTATCTTGTATAGTAGCTTCCACCCAACTCTGAGGTCAAGCCATGAGGACATGGGAATGAATCTCATCCTTAAGGCTACTGATAAAACATTCTCGAAAAAAAAACATCAGACATGTCGTCTATACAGAAAGACAATCACTCAAAAGTGGTTATAAAGTCTTCCATTGTGCCAGATTGTGTCATCTTTTTCAAATGGTCTAAATGGTTGGTTTTAGTGTCAAAGAATTCATAAATCTCTCCACAAATTTTATCCAAGCCACATACCTTTGGTGGGCATCTTTTCTCCATTGCCACCATTGCCAATGTTCTTGATCTAGATGGAGAACACCATATAGTAGTTTGGCCAAATCATATGTAATTCCATAAAAAGAGAAATAATGTTCCATTTGAGTTACCCAGCCAATGGGATTAGATCCATCAAATTTGTTCACATCCACATGCAAAAGGAATAGGTCATGCTGAAAGTGATGGGGATGAAAAGTATGGGAATTAGAGGAATTTTCACCTTCGGAGTCCAAAGGTGGGTCAGAGGAAGGAAGATCTACAGGTTGATGCAAGAGCATCACCTTCAAAGTCAGAATGAAACCATGAAGGAAAAGGAAGAAATATCAGCAAATGATAGGGTTTCAAGTCAACATTTAACTTAGAATTAAATCGGTGGTTGAGATATTTTTGGGAAACAACATTTTTAAAATGTAACTTGTTTGTAAAGTCTTAAGGATTGTAAGGGATTGTAGATATGGAGTGTTGACTCTTATCTGGCAATAACTGTTATTTATTGTACTAGGATGAAGTAGGTAAGTGCTATGAGTTTGATAGGATAGGTTTTAGATAGGACGAGAGAGCTAGTGGAGGCAGTCCTTAGATAAGTTTTCATTGTTGTATTGTAACATATAGACAAGATAGAATAGAATAGGATAGAACAAAATAGAGAGCAAAGAAGCGTAGTGAAGAATTGTAATAGATGTAATTTGTTTTTATGAATGAATAGAACAGATAGAAATTGTCCCAAATCCTTGGACTATTTTCATTTGATGTATTAGTGAATGAATGTTATATTCCATGTATGTGTTTTATTTCATTTCGTTCATGTATGATTGTTCGAGAGATTGACTGTATGATTTTGTGATGAAACTGGATGAGTTTCAATTGTTTCTCTTCTGATACTCGTATGCAAGGTGTGCATCTCGAATGTAAGGAGTGCGTCGACTAAGTCTCGAATTGAATCAAAGAAGTTCAGAGAGAATCAGATAAACTCAAACCAGGTGCAAGGTGTGCACAACATCAAGAAGCGACCAAGTGTCAAAGAACCAGAACAGAGGAATGCTAGGTGGGAAAGAAGAATTTTTTTTTCAAGAAATCCTTCAAACTGAGTTATCAAATTCTCGAGAACACAAGGTCTGTGTGGGAAATCTAAATACTTCTAAGGAAAAAACTCATAAGGGATAGCACTTTTCATAAGTGTTGATGAGATCCAAGATTTGGACTCATGGGAGAAGCAAAAGGTAGAGACCTTTCAACTCTGAGAAATCCTCTAAGTCATGGAGAAGATAGAATCTCAGGAGATATAGTGAGTTGTCGATCTAAGGGAGGATCGAACTATTGGTTTCCTTCATTGGAAAGGAGATTTCATAAAATTGGATATCGGGAGTTTGGAGAACGGAGCAAGTTGTTTTCCAAAGTCGCGAAACGTGAACGTCCTACTTCGTGAAGAAAGGATCTGAGTCATCAAATATAAAATAGGAAGAAGGAGCACATGCAAGAGGGGATCAGATCTCAGCTGTCAGATCTGAGTGCCTGGACCAACAACCATTGGATCCTAAGGAAAGTGCATGAGACAAGTTCTGAAATCATCGGGACCGTCCATTGTTAGAGGACAAGTGGTAGCAGATCATCATTTCACTGACTCGTGACTCAGGGAAGTCAAAGGGCAGACTTGTGAGAATTTGCAAAGTGTGAACTTGTGAAAAGATCACAACCATTGATCAAGAAGAGATCTGGACTGTTGATCGTCCAGGGAGAATTTCAGGATTTCAGGGATCGGAAGGTCTGAGGTGAGAGGTATTTTGAGTTCATGAAACATGAAGTCCCAAAACACTTAATAGTTGGGCCCCAGGTCATAGCTCAACATCATAGTCAAAAGGGGTAGGAGGAAGGAGATAACGCCTAGAAGGATTCTCTTATCGGGAAATTAGGAGTTAGGAGAAGAGGGGTGAGAAATCCTCCAAATTCACAAAATGCGAAGAACCAATATGCAAAAGGGAGATATGAATTGTTGGATCACGAGATACTGTGAACCGTTGATCTGACATCGTAAGTTTAGAGATTCGAGAGTCAGGGAGTCGGGGTTGGCTCATATGTAGAAGTCTCAAAATCATGAAACGTGAAGTGCCTTTTGGTTAGGCTTGTGGTCATGGGTAGTGGTCATGGGGAGGGAACTCTCTCCCAGTGCTTGTTCACGTAGGCAGAGTTACATAAGGACCTGTGGAATTGTTTGTTGGAGGTTCCAATGGGAACCTGAAGAGCTACTTAGGCTCAGAAAATTGGAACGATCTAGTGACCAAGAGGTTGGCAGACCCTGCAGAGGTAGGGGGGCTGGATCAGGTGTTATCAGAGATGATATTAATTTTGTTTGTAGATAGAAGACAAAGGAGAAAGGAGGTAAATTGGTATCATTTTTGGTATCAATAATTTGATTTTTTTTTATAGGTGACGCAATGGAATCATGCCACCCAGAAGGCGTAGAGCAAATGAAGAAATGAAAGAATAAATGAGGCAGCTCCAAATGAGACTGGAATCCATGGAAACAGCACAAAGAACAACACCAGACACTGGAGATATTAGTGAAGTTTAGGAAGAAGAAGTAGAGGTCAAAGAAAATGTGGTAGAGGATGTTGCACAAGATCGCTTGATAAAAGTTGTTTCAAAAATAGGAGCCAGAGAAAGAATAGAGGTACCAATGTATGAAGGCAATTTAGAAGTTGAAGAATTGTTAGATTGGGTACGTGCTATGGACAAATACTTTGATTATGAATATGTTGAAGAAGACTATATGGTGAGGCATGCAGTGAAAAGACTGAAAGGTCATGCAGCGCTATGGTGGGATGAACTCCACGCTGAACGCAGGAGAAATGGTAAGCAAAAAATTAAAAACTGTGATAGGATGGTAGCTAAGATAAAAGCCAAATTTATCCCAAAGGACTATCAAATCAATATTTACAAAAGATTGCAGAACCTGAAACTGAGGGGTTTATCAATGAAGGAGTACATTGAGGAATTTTACCAACTGAACATCAGGGATGGACAGAAAGAGAATGAGGATGAGAAGACAACAAGGTATATTAATGGGCTGAGATATGAAATACAAGAGGATATCATCATGATGTCTATTAGAACAGTCGAGGATCCTTATCAAGAAACCTTGAAATCTGAAGAGAAATTGGCTAGGAAGCAAAGCCAACAAAGCAAAGGAGGAAATTAAAGCAGATGTAAGGGAACCAATAGAGAGAAGTTCTAGAACCCGAAGCATGAAGCTGATGAACAACATAGTCACCATGAGAAGGGTGGAAGTTGTAAAGAAGGACAACATGGAGGAAGAAGTTCTTTTTACTGGGGAGAGGAAGAGGAAGAGCCAGAGGAGGCATAGTTAAATGTTATACCGGTGGAAAGCAAGGACACAAGTCTTGGGAATGTCCCGAGACAAATAAGGAAGAAGGAGGCGAAGCACACATTGCCGAGGCACAAAATCATGTGGAAGACGAAGAAACAGAAGGGGGAAAGAACCTCATGATGAGGAAAAATCTTCTTAAACTAGAGAAGGATGTAGAGGAACCAGTTCAACAAACAAGTCTGTTCAGAACTACTTGCAAAGCAAAAGACAGAGTTAGCAAGGTGATCATAGATAGTGGGAGCACTAACAATTTAGTATCCACAGAGATGGTGGATAAACTGGAGCTGAAGACAACTGCACATCCAAATCCATACAAGGTATCGTGGTTGCAAAAAGGACATCAAGTAATGGTAAGTCAACAATGCCAAGTTGAATTTAAAATAGGAGGTTATTGGGATGAAATATTATGTGATGTAATTCTTATGTATGTCTGTATGTCTGTCATATTTTATTGGGGAGACCATGGCAATTTGACAGAAAATTTATTCATGATGGAAGAAAGAATACTTATACTCTAGAAAATAATGGTAGGACACATATGTTGTTACCAATAGAAGACAAAGAGAAAAAGAGAGAAGCTAGTTCAAGCATACTTCTCATGACTAGGAAGGAACTCTTGAATGAAGTCAAGAAGGAAAAATAAATGTAGTTTGTTGTAGTGAGGAAGCCTAGAGTTATCCTTACAAATAATTCTATAGAAGATTTGCTTGAAGAAATCCAGGAACTATTAGAAAACTTTGTTGACATAATAGTAGATGAGTTACCACACTCATTGCCACCCATTAGGAGTATAAGCCATCATATTTACCTTATTCCAGGAGCTAGTTTACCAAACAAAGCATCTTATAGGTTGACACCTAGAGAGAATAAGGAAGTCAAAAATCAAGTCTAGGAGTTGTTGGATAAAGGTTTAGTCAGGGAAAGACTAAGCCCATGCACAGTACCGATAGTGTTAAGTCCAAAGAAGGATGGAGGATGGATAATGTGTATAGATTCTAGAGTCATCAACAAGATAACCATTAGGTATAGATTTCCTTTACAGAGGATGGATTATTTGATGGATTGTTTGAGTGGAGAAAGCTATTTTTCCAAGATAGACTTGAAGAGTGGATATCATGAAATAAGAATGAGAGAGGGAGATGAATGGAAAACAACATTCAAGACAAATGGAGGATTATTTGAATGGTTGGTCATGCCGTTTGGGTGGACAAATGCACCAAGCACATTCATGAGATTGATGAATGAAGTATTGAAAGACTTCATAGACAAAGTTTTCATAGTATATCTAGATGACATACTAATCTTCAGTAAGACAAAGAGAGAACACTTAAGACATATGACAGTAGTGATAGAAAGGTTGCAGCAAGAGAAGTTGTTGATAAATCTGAAGAAATGTTCTTTTATGAAGAAAAAACTCACATACTTGGGTTTTGTGATATCTTCAAATGAATTGAAGATGGATCCAAAAAAGGGAAGAGAAATCAAAGAATGGTCGTCTCCAAGCAACATATTTGAGGTAAGAATTTTTCATGGGTTAGCAAGATTTTATAGAAAGTTTATTAGAAATTTCAGTGGTATATGTGCACCCATTCTAGATACTGTGAAGAATAAACACAAGTACTTTAGTTGGACAGAGGAATATGAAAATATTTTCAAAGCGTTGAAGGAGAAGATCACAAAACAACCAATTTTGGTCTTGCCAGATTTTGGAAAAACATTTCACGTGAGATGCGATGCAAGTGGATTAGCTATTGGAGCAGTCTTGAGTTAGGAAAATAGGTCAGTTGCTTATTTCAGTGAGAAACTAAATGACACCAAGAAACCATATTCCACATATGACAAATAATTTTATGCAGTGATTCAAGCTTTGAAGAAGTGGAGGCACTATTTAATTCCTAAAAACAAATTCTTGTATAGTGATAATCAAGCTTTGCAATTTATTACTAGGAAAGAAAAATTGAATCAAAAGCATGCAAAATGGGTAGAATTTATTTAAAATTTTACTTTTGTTATTAAACACATTGTTGGAACTGCTAACAAAGTTACATATGCTTTGAGGAGGAGGAGTTTGATTGTATAGGAATTCTAAGTGGAGACCTTAGGGTTTGAACACCTCAAGGAGATGTATAAAGAAGATGCAGATTTTACAGAAGCTTATGAGGCATGCAAGAATCCTTTATTGGGAGATAGAAGCTCATGGACTGAATATTTGATCTAGGATGGATTACTATTCAAGGGAAGCCAATTATGCATACCAAAATGCTCAATGAGAGATAACCTATTGTAGGAGAACCACAATGGAGGTTTAGCTGGACATTTGGGTCACGATAAGACATTTGCATAGTTGAGTAATTCATATTATTGGCTGAGCATGAGGGAAGAGGTGAATTTTTTTGTGAACAGATGCATAATTTTTCAGTATACAAAAGGGAGACAACAAAACACTGGTTTGTATTAGCCATTACAAATTCCAGAAAGGTCGTGGGATGCAATCAATATGGATTTTGTTTTGGGATTGCCTAGAACTCAAAAAGGGAGCGATTCCATATTTTTTGTGGTGGACAGATTTTAAAAAATGGCACATTTCATACCATGCTAGAAGACAAATGATGCTACACGCATAGCCAATTTGTTTTTCAAAGAGGTAGTAAGACTACATGGATTGCCTAGGAGCATAGTTTTAGACAGGGACGCCAAATTTGTAGGACACTTTTGGATGACTCTATGGAAGAGTTTGGGGACAAATTTTTCCTTTATTTCATCATATCACCCTCAGTCATATGGACAGACTGAAGTTGTAAATAGGAGTTTGAGAAACTTGTTGAGAATTTTAGTAATTGAGCAAGGTCGACAATGCGATCAGATTCTGGCACAAGCAGAATTTGCATTCAACAATTCAGTGAACAGGAACACAAGGAAAAGTCCATTTGAAATCATGTATGTTGTACAGCCAAGAGGTATTACAGAGTTGATATATTTGAATCAAAATGAGTTCAAAAATGCTAGAGCGAAGGATTTTGCAAAAAAAATGCAGAAACTCCATGACAGAGTCAGAGAATAGCTACAGGACAGTAGCCTGAAATATAAGAGTAGAGTTCTCAGTTGATCAAAGAGGAGAGAAGTTCAATTCGAAGTTGGAGATGAAGTTTTAGATCATTTAAGAAAAGAGAGGTTTCCAAGGGGAACATATAACAAATTGACTATGAAGAAGATAGGACCATGCAAGATTCTCATAAAATTCATAGCCAATGCTTATGAAATTGAGTTGCCAGACAATGTTGGGATATCACCGATATTCAATGTTGTAGATTTGTATCCTTACAGAAGAAATGAAGCAGGAGAATCATATGATCAGAAAGAAGTTCAGTGGGGAGAGAAATTGCCCACAACAGAAAAATATCAGATGGAGAAAATCATTGAACAAAGAAATGGGAAGAAAACCAGGAGAAAGACATATCCTGAGTACTTAGTGAAGTGGAAATATCATTTAATGGAAGATGCAAGTTGGGTCACAGAACCTGATATTTTGAAGTATGGAAAGACAGTACAGGAGCTCATGGATAGGAGTCCATGAAAATTTTAACCAGAGGAGTATCATGTAGGAGCATCGCCTTCAAAGTCAGAATGCAAGCGTGAAGGCAAATGAAGACATATCATCAAATGACAGGGTTTCAAATCAGCATTTAACTCAGAATTAAATCGATTGTTGAGATATTTTTGGCAAACAACATTTTAAAAATGTAACTTGTTTGTAAAGTCTTAAGGAGTGTAAGGGATTGCAGATATGGATTTTTGACTCTTATCTGGAAATAATTGTTAGTTATTGTACTAGGACGAAGTAGGTAACCGCTATGAGTTTAATAGGATAGGTTGTAGACAGGACGAGAGAGCTCATGGAGCCAATCCTTAGATAAGTTTTAATTGTTGTATTGTAACATATAGACAAGATAGAATAGAACATGATAGAACATAATAGAGAGCAGAGAAGCACAGTGAAGAACTGTAATAGATGTAATTTTTTTTCATGAATGAATAGAACAGACAGAAATTGTCCCAAATCCTTGGTCTGTTTTCATTTGATGTATGAGTGAATGAATGTTATATTTTTTGTATGTGTTTTATTTCATTTCATTCATGTATGATTGTTCGAGATATTGACTGTATGAGTTCGTGAAAAATCTGGATGAGTTTCAATTGTTTCTCTTATGATACTCGTATGCAAGGTGTGCATCTCAAACGCAAGGAGTGCGTCAACTGAGTCTCAGATTGACTCAGAGAAGTTCAGAGAGAATTAGAGAAACTCAGACCAGGTGCAAGGTGTGCACAACGTCAATAAGTGACCAAGCATTGAAGAACCAGAACAGAGGAATGCTAGGTGGGCAAGAACAATATATTTTTCAAGAAATCCTTCAAACTGAGTTATCGAATTCCCGAGAATGCAAGGTGTGCATGGGAAATCGAAATCCTTCTAAGGACAAAGCTCATAATGGATAACACTTTTCATAAGTGTTGACGAGATCCAAGAGTTGGACTCACGGGAGGAGCAAAGTCCGAGACCTTTGAACCATGAGAAATCTTCTAAGTCGAGGAGAAGACAAAATCTCAGGAGAGATAGTGAGTCGTCAATCTAAGGGAGGATCGAAACGGTGGTTTCCTTCATTGGAAAGGATATTTAGGAAAATCGGATATCGAGATTTTGGAGAACGGAATGGGTTTTTTTCCAAAGTCGTGAAATGAGAGCTTCTGAATTCATGAAGAAAGGCTCTGAGCTGTCATATTAGAAATAGGAAGAAGGAGAATGCGCTGGAGGGGATCGAATCTCAGCCGTACGATCTGAGTGCCTGGACCAACAACCATTGGATCCTAAGAAAAGTGTATGAGACAAATTCTGAAATCATTGAGACCATTCATCATTATAGGAAAGGTGGCAGCAGATCAACATTTTGTTGACTCATGACTCAAGGAAGTCAAAGGGCAGACTTATGAGAATTCGTGAAGTGAGAACTCGTGAAAAGATCACAACCGTTGATCAAGAAGAGATCTAGACTGTTGATCATCTAGGGAGAATTTTGGCATTTTGGGGATTGGAAGGTCTAAGGTGACAGGTCTTTTGAGTTCGCGAAATGTGAAGTCCCAAAACACTTAATAGTTGGGCCCCAGGTCATAGCCCAACATCAAAGTCAAAAGGGGATAGGAGGAAGGAGATAGCACCTAGAAGCATTCTCTAATTGGGAAACCGGGAGTTGGGAGAAGAGGTGTGAGAAATCCTCTAACTTCATGAAACACGAAGACCCAGTACGTGAAAGGGAGATCTGAACCGTTGGATCGCAGGAGGCTGTGAACAGTTGACTTGACATCGAAACTTCAGAGATTCAAGATTCGGTGAGTTGGGGTTGGCTCATACGTAGAAGTCCTGAAGTCGCGAAATGCAAAGTACCTTTTGGTTAGGCTTGTGGTCACGTGTAGTGTTCACATGGAGGCAACTTGTGCCTAGTGCGTGTTCACGCAGGTAGAGTTACATAAGGACCTATGGAATTTTTTATTAGAGGTTCCAGTGGGAACCTGAAGAGCTACTTAGGCTCAGAAAATTTGAACGATCCAGTGACCGGGAGGTCGGCAAACCCTGCTAAGGTAGGGGGGCTACATCACAGGGATATTCATCTTGGCGCATGTCATTGTAGTGAAGGATGCAAGCTGGTTAGTGAAGGATGAAAGATGGGTAGCGAGGTCATGTTTGATGGTTTCTATTTTGGTGTCGATGGAGGAATGCATGTTTTTATTGATGGTTGTAAAGTTGGCACTGAGCTACCTCAATTTTTGTTGGGTCTTTGTGAAATTAGAGGACAAGGTATTGAAGCGAGCTTCCAAGTCTTGGCTACGGGTTTGGGCCATGATGAAGAGGGAAAATGAAAAGAGAAGGGTGGGACCACACATAAAATAGGTTATGGGTGAAGTGTATCACGATGATTAGGGAAAAGAGAGGAATCCAATGGGATAGGGATCAAATAATGGTGCCAACAAGATCTAGATTTTTTTTTATTACTCCTACGGAGTTATACTCTGATCAGAAGAATATTGCAGTGTTGAAATACCCAAATTCTTAACAGGAAGAAATGTGTAGTAATTTCACAACCGGAATGTAGGAGGCAAAGTTGTGCAGCAATAGATCTTTTCTGGTCTATTTTTCTTTCGTCCCAAGGGTTAGGGTATGTAGGATGTCTATAGACAAGGTTTTTCCCTATGTTATATCTTTTGATATACGTGTGGGGTCCAATAGTAGTACTCAACCCAATATCTTAGGGAACCAACTAAGGAGGCTAGACCATGCCCTTAGCCATACTACCCAACTACCCAGGTACTAGAGTGTATCTTCTCGAGTGTTGTTCTCAGTGGCACTATAGCAATCAGGCATCCGATCGATTTATCTATGGAGGGCTTCAGAATATCTATGTCGATCCGTATATAGGTTCTTTCTGATGTGATACCACTCAAAGGGGTACAAACATGGGTTACAAGGGTGGCCAATAGATGTGCGCTTAAGTACCACTTGTATTTCCTATGTGTATGACTCCCCAACCATGAGTTTATGTGTGTAACGAAAAATATTTGTAGCTTTAAGACATCGAAATACATCTCTACCCTGAAAAAAATTTAACCCACAATTTTCTACCAAGGAAAATTCTCTCATACCACTTGTAGTATTCCAGATATAAAATAGTATGAAGAACATAAACATTTTAGCTAGAAATTGTAGAACAAGAATGATATAAGCAAAACAATACCAGAATAACACCACAAAGAGCAACTTGATTAATGATAACAATGTTCACTTACCTCTTCGAGGGGGAAACCTTCAACAGATAAAATCTCTATTACAATAATATCCAAGACAAAATTTCCCATACCCTCTACTCCTTTTTATACTAAATCTTTCTATCCAAAAGAACAATTTAGAGGAAGATCCTTCTAGAAGCAAAAGCCTCTATTAGATCTTCTTACATTTGGCTTATTCTTCATTATTGATATGCCTTATTAATATTGGCCTTCATTACATGGATATATATTATTCTACCTATGTGAGGGGTTAGGGAGGTTAGGCCCCTAACATATCTTTAGTACATATTGCTCCAGACATGCATAGTTTGATTTGAAGATTAAGAAAGAGTATTCCCATGCATATATCAGAGGAAAATCATTGACACACTTTCCAGGTAGGGATATATTCATTACAAGTTTGAGGATGCATTACAGACTCAGTCTGAGAAACATGAATATGCGATGATCAATTGCGGGAAACTAGATTTTATAATAGTACAGTGCCAGATGGGTAAGCATTGTGGGCAGTTGAGTAGTAGAGTTATGGACAATTTGTGACACATGAAAAATATGGATTCATGACATGTGTGACATCCCCGACCTTACATGTCAGGTCACTCCACTTAAAAACAGCTCTGATACAAATTTGTGACACCCCTAGCCACCTGTTGGGTAATGCCACTTGAAGTAAATACAAAACAAAATTCTCACTATGCTTTAATAATCAAAACTGTCCATACCCAGGCCTAGACTTGTTGGCATATGTAACACAGAGTTTCTTGTGGAACTTCATACATATAAACTTAAACAACTAATATGCATTCTACTATGACACAATTAAATGCGGAAGTCACAAAAATATTCTACAAACAACTGACACAAGCAATACTATAAATATCATGACATGTATATAATACACAACATAAAATTGACATAGAAATGGTACTTATCTTTTTATGAAATCCACCAAATGCATGCAAACCTTCCATGAACCTCTCATCCTTAGACCACGCTACTCCAAAATATCAGTAGTGGGTCACCCCTGAGATGGGACCAAACTCCACCTAGGCTAAAGGGAATCCTAGGCTAGGTTGAGACTATGGAAAGATGCATAATGAAACAGGAAGGATTCCCTCCCAGGAGCCTACTTACTCCCACTGCTCATAGAATTGCATTCCCCACATGCCTCTCCCACCCTAGGAATATACACCTTCACTATTCCACAATCCATCAACTTCTCCACTTTCCTTCCAGGGCTTTAACAACATGCCTCATAAAGAATTCTCATATCTCTATAGTTGTTGTTGGACTCTCTCCAGGAGAAATCACTTCCCCAACAATCTCTCTCATCTGGAGAGAGTTTCTCAAAGGCATGACAACCTACTTCTTATATCCATAGGCTTAACAACCTGCCTCTTCAAACCACAAGCCTGGAAACCTACTTCTTCTATCCAGCTCCTAAAGAAATTAGGTGACCATAGCAGCAAAAATTGGGTATGGGCCCTGGTAATGACAACAAGCCACACCATTCCAGAGGAAAACGTGGGAATCTACAAAAAAATGGCTAGGGCAGGATATGGATTAGGTACGGTGCAATCGTGTTGTGCCTCATAGGAAAAACATGTTAGCTTCATGGGTTTTGAGGTTTCAGAGGTTGTAGAGGTTGAAGGGGTCAACAATGGAGGAAAATGTTTGTGTGAATGCTCAATCTATGTGCGTGAGTGCATGGGTAGTCTGGCCAAAATGGTGAGCGAACCCGCACAACGATGAAATTTCCCCCATAAATCTGCATGTGCCTAGGTTGACACATGGATATCCTGGGAACTTGTTCCTCTCCACTTGGTGTTCCTTCCTCTCCATAAAGGAACTTAGGATAATAGGGACTTATTCCCCAAACCTTATTTTTTTTACGAAAATATATTATAATATTTCCTTGGGTTAATCCCTCAATATTATCCCCTTTTTCCTAGCCTCTTATCCCCCTTCCCTTTCCCTACCCAATGGAGCTTAGTCCCCCATAAATATTTCTTTGTGGTCGGTCTACACACAGTGATGTAATTTTATTAATGATGTAGTATTTACATATACAAAATCAGACTCCTTCGCCTTCAACATATAGGCTCTCCATCCTGATAAACACATAAGTCTCCCATGTTAAAAACACTTAGATCACCAACCTATAAACATCATTACAATTCAGCATGGGCTCGTCCTTGGGGTATTAAAATCCCCTCCCCTTATTTATGCATTTTCCTTAGTGCATCATATTTACTTATTAAGAACAAGATTTCCACAATCTTCAAAATGATGTGGGTATTCTGCCTGCATAAAATCTTCATGCTCCCATGTTGTGTCCTTGGGACCGTACCAGGTCCATTAGACCTTTACAATCCCTATGGATCAATTACGAATCTGTTTGATTTTATGATCCAGAATACGTACCTGATGCACTTGAAAAGAACTTCCTTGCTCCAACTGAATCACATTCCAATCAATAACATGATTAGCACCAGATATATATTTATTGAGAAATGATACATGGAATACATTATGAATAATCATAGATGGAGTTAATTCAAGAATGTAAGCTACTGGTCCAATCCTCTCTAGGATTTCAAACGGCCCAAAATATCTGGCTACCAACTTGGAACATTTTCTTGAATCCCAACTACAGGGAACTTTTGTTGTCTTTCACCTTCAAGAATACATGATCACCCACTTTAAATTCTCTGTGATTTCTTCCCTTGTCAACATATCTTTTCTTCTTGTCTTGGGAAGCCTTTAAATACTATTTTATCTTTGACATATGTTCTTCCATTTCCATGAGAAACTCTGGCCCAATCACTACTCTATCAGTTGGTTTGTCCCATATTATTGGTGTGTTGCACTGTCGAGCTGCAGATATACCATGTAAATCAACATTTAATTGTCAACCCGGGAAGGTAGACTTAGAGGAACCAGCACAGGAAATGCAGGGCTGAAGAGGGGGTTTAAAGAATGCCAAACTAATATTTGAACTGCTTAAAAGAAACTCGCTGGAAGAAGCTACTGTACTCTACTCTGCTCTGCACTACTATGTACTACCCGGTACTAACCGGTACTGTTCTGTATATGCATGTAAAAGATAAACTGAAAACAGCTAAGTTCTTGCTACTTATCACTCCACACAACTCAGCAACCATCCTATGAAACTTTCTATTGTAATCAAATGAAACTTCTTCATCTCATGAGATACCCAAACTAGTTCCTGAATGTTGAGCAGTCTAAATGTGAAAACTGAAGAAGTGAAATCAATGGCTGAAAAGATAATGCTAAACCCTCGGTTGCAATGAAATGAAATGCTACTTCTATTAAACCAATGGGGAAAATTGCTGAAAGATAAAATAAAAAATGGAGTCTACTGTAAATGCCATATATACACAGCTATGTTTCCATCGAAGGGGGCCCTGCCTTCTCTGTCAACAGGCCGTTCTCTAAATCAACACATACTGGGAAATAAATAACCCACAACAAACTTACAAACAACAGCAGTCGAATTAATGGAACTCTTACTATTTCATTGAGAATAAGAACAGTACAAAATGCTTGGAGGTTCGATTTCTTGTTCTATTCCCCTATCTCGTCTATGCGCTGTCTATCTCCTTTTTCTAAAACATAGCAGCGTTAGATCCCCTCTACATATTTCTCTGCATCCTTTTCTCGAGCATAGAAGCTCTCATATCACATTTTTCCAACCCTCTGGCAATGCATGGCATCTCTTTACATATGTTCCAGATCTCTGACAATGTTACATAACGTTTCCAGCTCTCTCTGGCAATGTTACACCACGTTTCAGATCTCTGGCAATGTTACATAACGTTTCCAGCTCTCTCTGGAAATGTTACATAACGTTTCTGACCTCTGGCAGTCGTGGCTTTTTGCCCAAGAAGTTATAAAACGGTTTTAGGAATATTGCCGGAGGATGAGACACGTTTTACACAGTTAATCATGCCACGATTTTCTTCCTTGCGTTATGCACGAATTTAGATGCTTGATGCCAGCTATTGAGTTC
>ML777275.1:406108-423085 GCA_009831015.1 Picea engelmannii
CGGAGGATGAGACACGTTTTACACAGTTAATCATGCCACGATTTTCTTCCTTGCGTTATGCACGAATTTAGATGCTTGATGCCAGCTATTGAGTTCTCAAACAAGCAGTTTCCCCCCTGCGTTACACATGCACGAATTTAGGAAGTGGCAGAGGGTGTCAACTGTTATGTCCAGGAAAGGTCCAGCTGTAGTGATTCCTCCTCACATCGCCGAGCACTCTGGAAAACTGAGAAGAAAGCGTTCCCTTGACTTCAGAAGGATATGCTATCTATCCAATTTGCCAGCCCATCATACCATAAGCTTTAGAAAAAGAGAATACATTGATAATGTGTGGAGCCTCTACACAATTATGTTTCAACCCATCATAAAATAATCATAAGTATTATCCTCTATAAGCCAACACCCTGCATTCTTGCAAAGTTCAGCTATTCTCCGCAGAAGAGGATTATTGTCGCATTTATAGTTGAATTATTCGCTCATTTGTGGCTTTGGAAGCACTTCATGGTTTCTGTATACAATGGAATATATATGTGTAATAGCACAGAAAGAATGCCATTTGCTAAACAAAAGACTTCAGGAGAGTAAACAATATCTTCAAAACCAGCAAGAAAATGTTATAAATCCGGAGCCCAACATGCACTTTCTGCCATAAAGTGCCTCAAATGGGATCATCTTCAGTGATGCTTGGTACCCTCATGACTCCACACAGGCCACGGTGTTTTTGAGAAGTGAGTTCCAAGATGCCTATGCCAAATTAACGAATGAACGATACATTTTCACTACAGGTATAGCCGATTTCCAAGAAGACACCCTTATGGCACTAGAAACCTACAAGGATGTGGAAAGGTGGTATGAGAAGGCTCATCAAGCGGTGGAAAGGATAGATTACATCAATGTAGTTCAAAAAGGCCAAGACGCTGAAGAGAACAACATTTGGGCGCTGAGGAACAATAGCATAGATCGGATCAGGAAAGTGGTCGAATACTAGGTAAAAATAGCCCAAGAACCTCAATAGAAGATTCATGAGAAGTGGACCGACTGCAAAAAGAGTTGGGAGAAGATTAATCGGGAGATGAAAGACATTGACCTCCCAGAATTCGGCTCACCCGAGGACTTTGTCGACCTGCACGACATAGTCAAGCAACATCTAGAATAAGAATCAACATGGATAACAGAGATAGAAAAGGTGGCCAGCATGGCACCATGTCAAGTACAACAATCCATGGAGTGTCTGATTATGTCTCGAGAAGTTTTGCAGCGGTTAAGTGTTAAAATAATCAAGTACAGATCACGAGTAGTAGAAGTGAAAGAAATTGTTTCAGCCCTGATGGACCAGCATAGGTTCTCGTATGCCAACACATGCGAGGAACTCTTCGTCAAATGATTGGAGTACGAGAAGAGTCATCTACTTTAGTAAAACTATTTGGTGAGTCTTAAAGAACAAAGAGATGAAAGTGCCATGTAGTGATATTTTGTTTTACTTAGCTTGCACTTGTAATAGCTATTTTTAGTTAATGATTCATTATAAATAAGAGTATTGACCTTTTAGAAAAGGTCGATGGTTTTGGAAAAGACCCTAGTGTTTGTAATTGTAAAGAATTATTTCTAAACTACCTTAATTGAGAAGTCTTGTTTAGGACTGGAGACAAATTTATTTTTTTCATCAAAGGCATTGTTTGATTGGATTGAGGAGGAATTACTTCCAACTCTATCTCACTAACAGATGTTGTAACAAGTATTTGTGAATCTATTGATAAGTTAGTTGTTTCAATATTTTTTTTAGTTCTTGTCTCTAATGATGAAACAAAATCAGTGTGTTAATGTGTTATTAATGATGGATCTAAGGAAACTATTTTTCTTGCCATCATCTTATTGCATGTGTGTTTTCTTACAATAATTGTATCTCAATCAATAATTGAAATACCAATAAGTTAATGTATTAGTACTAGGCTTGTCATAGGTATGCATATCTTTGTCTGCATGCTTGAGCACAAGGATTATCCCAAGGTCAGCCTTCCTCAGTAGTTAAGAACCCCCCTTTACCAGTTGGTTTATACCAACACACATATTTTGATCAGACCCATCTAATAAAAGAAAAGACAAGAAGAGAACGTTTAAACTGAAGGAGGAAATTTCATAAGAAGATATCATGTCAATCACTACGTAAAGCCCATCAATAAATTGGCCAGATCGAAAGATCTGGAGAACCATTCCACCATCAAACACCGCTGAGTCTAATTGGCATTCATGGCGGGTTTGGTTCTTGTTGTTGAGTTAAAGGGATTTAGGACCCCTCAACAAAATTGGCACTAGAAGGAGGGATTGTTGAATGAACGGCTAAAACTAATTTTGATATAATATTCAGCATAGCCTATAGATTCAAAACAACCCACATGCATGGCTAGTCATTCTCAAGATAACCCACATACACTGAGTACTCCTGAAACTAGTAACGCACCCTAGTAAGAGGAAGAATATCTATTCCCTGAAATACCTTACACTCTTCCCCATGAGGAGTTGAACTAGTTCAGAAGAATCATAAGAGATTACGACTAGAAAATTGGATCATTACCCTTAGCTCTATTACTTACTCTTAGAAAACAAGTAAGCAGAATAGTGGTCGACACCCCTGACCAGGTTTTTTTTCACACAGTAGAAGACCTGATATATTTCTCCCTCACTGAGATCGACCATCCCCTTAATTTGATCCCCAAAACACCAGCTGGTAACTACTTTGAGCCCGACAATTTTGAATCTAACGAGGAAGGGTTTAAATCAGATCGCTCAGCTTCGGAGTCAGACAATATGGAGGAACACAATGATCATAATGAATAAAGGGGAAAACCACCTATAAATAATCAACCTTGGTTGGCCAGAGATGCTCTAGAAATCCCCGGACGGGTACATAACCTCCCTCGACATCCAGAAAAGTTACTAACGAAGTTTGACCCTAAAACCTTCGAATTGCCTAAAGACCATATTAAAAAGTTCATACTAGTTATTAGACTAATGAATGTCCAACATGAGGAAATAGTATGAAAGATTTTTCTTTATACCTTTGAGAATTCAACCTCAACGTGGTATTTTAACTTGCCTGTAGGGTCCATAACTAGTTGGATGAAGTTTCAAAAAGATTTTCTAGACAAATTCGCAGAAGAAACTACTACAGGATATTTAATGGTTGAATTGTTCGTCACCACCATGAGTTCAAAAGAAAAGGTTAAATATTCCAATCAATGATTTACCACTATCTTGAACAAATTTCAACCCAAAGCTAAACCCACTCAGGATTTTCAAATTGAGGTATATGCTAATGCTATCCCTTCTTCTATTTCCAATTTTGTAAAAAGGGCTCCCAAGCATACTGTCACATACCCACTATGAAAATCAAACTTTTTCGTTGATTTCTCAACAATCAAAATCCCCGAAGTCCTACGGGGCTTAGCGCAGGCTAGCTCTTTCCTTTTTCCACCTCCATATGATTGTAGTTCACGACTATGGGCCGAATCAACACGACGTCTTTTCTCACTTCGTGACTCGGTGCTACCAGAATGTTGAGTCTATCGAATCTGCAAACCCTGAAGCTTGAAACAACGAAATGCCGAACCCCAATAGGGATAGCGAGGGGCAATTTTCTTTCTTGGGATCTTGTTTACGTGACCCTATATTGTGTCCATGCTCTTAATCCAACCAAGAGCTTATTGGCTTTTCGCGATTCAGGGAATCGCAATATATGACTTCTACCTTCCCCCATTCAAATCCCCGAAACTTCCAAGGTCTCCAAAGTTTCCCTCCAAAGGGAGATCGATGGCCGTAAGCCTCCCCTGATCCAACGGTATGGATCCTTTCGGGGTTTCGGTACTCGAAAGTTTGAAATGCAACGACTCCAAGACTCTTCATCATTCAAATCTCCAAATTTCGATATGGACATTCGTGTAAGAGATTGATGGCTCTTAAGAGTGTGGATCCAATAGTCCACAGGATTTCGGGACTTTCCCCTGACTCTGACCGCTCACCACACATCTCCCTTTATGGACGGTCTCGGTTCCTTTGGGACTTCTCCTCTCCACTACCATGCGTATCAGAATTTCGGGTATCAGGATTTTGTGATTTGTGAAGGAAAGGTTTCTTGCCTTCTTAGTTTCTCGGATGCTGAAATGTCGAAACGTCGAATGGCAGCCATGTGTCCCTTCGATGGATGGCGGTGACCTTCAGCCAAGATCAATGGTCATGAACTTTTTGGGATGATCAATGGTCACGATCAAATCCTGGATTTCCTCAATCTCATTCACATCTTACGCCATTTTGGGGTTTCAGTGATCGGGATTTCGCGACTCCCAGTGACACAAATCCTTTGTCAACTCGAATCCCCGGTATTCGAAATACCGATGGACTCTCGATCTCCGCCATGTGTCCTTCATGGATGGACAGTCTAGATCTATATCGGGACTTTCACCATGGAGTGTCCCAATCCCTTGTCATCAAGACTCCCGGAATCCCAAATTTTGAATCCCCGATACCGACTCCTCTCTCGGGACTTTCGCCCTTGTTCACGAGGGCTTAACCCTCGTGCATCTCTTAACAGATCCAATGGCTATCGGGTTTTTCTAGATAATATCTAACAGCTTAGATCTTCCCCACATCGCGTACTCTCCCACTACTCTCTGGAAGTGGAAAAAACAATGGTCCAAATACTCCCACGGACCTTGGGGATCTACGGTCCCAATTTCCTCACTATTCACGAAGATAGAGGAAAAGGGGAAAGGTATGTAATTCCCTTGTTTCTTTCATCAATCTAACAGTCGTGAATGACCACAGATCTTTCGATAGGATCTCGTCCGTCGATTGATACTTATCCCTACGCCGCTACTTCGGGATTTTAACAGGGTCATTCCTCCTCGTATAGGGTTGTTAAGACTTGCACATTCAAGTCCTTTTTCCAGGTTCTTGGTAAACCTTTCCAAGGAGGGAATCTCTATGAAGAGATCTATTCCGGGGCATTCCTAGAGATAGATAAGGGGAAACAAATTCTCGAGAACGGACTGGAAGTCTGACTTGGTTCAACTTATGCATAATTAAATTCATTTATCAACATAAGCCATGCATGGTTTTTCTATTATAAGCATACATCTACCATTTCTTATCAAAACACTGCACAGACATTCTTATACTATAATCGTTCACAATTTCACATTTTATGATCATATATGTCAACATATGAGTTTCAAGATGCAATATGTAAAACACTTATCAGAAATAACACCAGAAGTGAGTGCAACTGCTGAGAGGGGTGCTCGTTTCCACCCAACCATAGGCTCAGCTATTCCAATAGGATTTACAACTAGCCACCCCCAAGCTGAGACCACGATGCTGCGAGACTGTGTCTCAGTTTTTCCAGTGACCGAGAATGAGGGTTACTCTCCCCCTTCTCTGCTATCACTCCCTCTGTGTATCTCCATAGTTCTCTTTCTCCCCTCGCATCCTCCTCCCCAATTGCTTCTCCCCCACGCCTTATCCTCTTGCGAGGTTGTGTGTGGCACAATTTTCCTCGCGTTGGTCAGGCCTGACGACCCTACGAATGGGTGGTTCACCTCCCCATCTCTCATTAATTCCTGAGGATCCATCTACCTACCAGCTTGCGAGACATTTAATTCAGGGCCAGTGAGCCGCTCTTGGTTCTCCGGGCCAGTGGAGTCCAAATACGGTATTGTTTTCGGTGGAAGTTAATGCCACCATTCTAGGTGCCTTCCACCGCCTTTCTCCAGCCATCGTGGTCTCTTTTTCAACATATCCCCTCTCAGCAGTCCTACAATATATATATATATATATATATATATATATATATATTCATAATATTATTCACATTCATTGACCTTTTCCACAAGGTCCATTCACATCACACATTCACATTTCTGAGTTTTCCACAGTTCTTATCCATTCCAGTTATTTTTACAAACTGGGGGAAACAGGGTGTTACACATACCCTAGCTGAAAATTTCGAGGAAGTAAAAACAATTGAATTCCAAATGAAGGGATGTAAAGAGGGGCAGGTCTCACTAGTTAAGAAGGAATCTCAACCTCCACCCAGGAGAGGACTCTTGTTGATTAGACCCCCAGGAAAACAAACAGAACAAGGTCCCAAAAATGGAAGTGGAGACATAGAAGACCTACAAAGGATGATAAAGAAATTGTCAAATGAAATCGTAGACATGAAAAGAAGCATAGGGGGAAGGAAACCAAGGCCAAAGGCCTTATAAACCCTTTTTAAAAAGAAACCCACCATTCAAATCAATTGAACCTCCCCCAGCCAACTTAAACATCGACCTGGGAAATGTAGCATCTAACTCTTTATGTACCAATCATCAAGAGAAACACTATGAAAGAGACTATCCACAATGGGTGCATGCCATGAATTTGATGGCCAATCAGTTCCTAGAAAAATTTTCCCTTACCAAACAATCAAGCAGCTCAGTGGTGAATATTTCCAATTAGGAAGAAGTTGACCCACGGGAAGAAAAAACCATGTTGTTGTGGGACCCTGACTTTCCAATTCCTTCTGATGATATATTTGAGGTTCAAGAACCACCCGCTAAGGTTTTGGCTGTGCAAACACAAAGTAGGGGTCATCCGATCTCAAATGATCTTACCATTTCCCAAACCTTGAGAGGAAAACAAACAACCGATCACCCAAAAGAACCTTTTTCCCCCCAAATAAATCCCATAAACATACACACACGGGAATCACCCAATCTAGACTAAAACATAGTAGAAGACTTAAAAAGATTGAAGGCTAATGTGTTAGTCATGTACATGTGTGTATAATTCCCCAACAAAAGGAATTTCTGCTACAAGCCTTGAATTCAGTAGAAACCCCTATAACAAGCACTGACCAAGGGGAAAATCTAGCCCCCACAGATCTAAAAATTAAACCTTTCCTTTTAATGTTTGAATTCTTCAACAAAAACCCCCATAATTGTTTAGTTGACTCAGGGGAATCCTCTAATGTCATTCCATTATCTATCTACAAGAAATTAAATGTAGTCCCGCTCAAAAGTGATAAACACTTTAAAAAAATAGACAGATCTCAGGTAAAAGTTATTGGAGAAATCAAGGATATAATGATTAGAATGGCCACACACCCAAAAAAATTTCAAGTGATTGACATCATTGTAGTGGATATACCAGAATCTTATGGACTGCTACTTAGTCGAGATTGGCCCGAAAAGATGAATGGATACTTTAGCACGAACTGGGATCATCTTTGGTTTCCATTAAAGGGACACAAAAACATGATTAGGATCGATAGGGAAAGGTATCTCAAACATGTTGTCACCAATCTAGAAGCCTTCAACGAACCCTCATCGACAGATTTCTCCGTGTTAGGCAACTACTCCTGCGATTCTGATTTCAACAATTTCTCCCCTCTCTCATATGATGTGCCTCTTACTCAAAAATATGAAATGACTTTTCAAGTAAATATACTGGTGGCGATGGAAGAAACCCTATTCTTTTAAGAACCTCCGTTGGAAACCACAAACAAAGTAGGTGGAGAGGAGGAAGTTAGTAGGCATGGAGAAGCTAATGATTATATTCTTTCTATTTTTTGTATTATACTCAATGTGAATTTATATTATTACACATGTGATTTGTGTACTATATTGACCATATTGTAAACTATAAATATTGATTTATATTAGGACACAAAGGTCAGGATACTATGCTAACATAGGATTTTCTAGTTCTTCCATCTTCCCAAAAGGGAAAGATATAAAGACCAAGATAGCCTATAAACTTGTCAGAAGTGGTTGTCCCAAACATCTTGGGCTATTCAAAGAGCCTTGGTCTAGATCACATCCTCCTTGTTGACTAAGGTTCAAAAACCCACTTCAACAGACTCATTGAGCCTCCTCATCAAGTGATAAATTCAATTCATGCCTCCACCAGTCAAAACATGCCAAGTGTCAACGTTTTTCCTCTCCTAGGAAATTCGTTAGGGTACTAGGGGTTGGATAATATCCTCCATGATGTCAAAAAAGCCTCTAAAATAGTCTCTTTTTTATCCAGTGTGTGTTCCTGCAACATACAACCTATGGTATTTTTTCCCCATGGAATCCCAAGCTAGGCTTGTCCTCCCAAAAATGGCCACTCTGCAAGGTCCTGCAAAACAAAAGGGTACGCCCTCCAAATATCTCAATTCAAAGATATCATGACTAGTGTAAAACACATCTAATAACCAAGGAACCTAAACATGTGCATCAAACTGACCTCATCAAATAAAAAAAATGCTCAAAAACCTTATACAATTGACCAAGTTTAAGTATGGGAAGGGTGTCATAAAGATCCTATTGGGTAAACCAAATCCCTCAAGTAGGGGATGCTCCCAAGGATAGTATTTCAAGGTTATGTAGTGGATGATGAGGTGGAATGTGTTTATACTTCATAGGTTGTTCAGTTTCATGACATACAGGGGCTCGTATTATCTCATTCATGGGTTCCTTTGTAGAGGGTGTGTGCAAACTTCTTTTGCGATGCACATTTTCCAAGTCGATATTATTGTCATTCTTTATTTATTTCATGATTTAAGGAACGCTTTGAAGGACATTGTCTTGGAGTGGTGTCTAGATAATGACAATGTCACTCACAAGTACCTCGCGAAAATGAGAAGGATGGCTCATGATGAGACCCCCTTTCTCTCAGTTGTGTAACTAAGAGCCACTACCCTGGCTTGGTGACCAAATGATGGTATTGTCATAACACTAAATACCCATGATCATGATACGCTGGCTTGTGATGAGACCTCCCATCCTCCACGTAACCACCTAATCATTCATTATCATTTATTTCTTGTGGGTCCCCCATTTCTTACAGATTATTGTTTCATTTCTTTCTCGGTAATTCCTAAGTGAAGCATCTGGAAGGTTTATATATAGGATTTTATCGCTTTACCCAACAACAATCCCTTTGGGCCTTCATCCCCTTATTCCCATGAGATGAGGTACATTCCCTTCTTGGGTCACTAAAGTCAAAGGGCCTTAGTAATTGTGGGAATGTAATGAAAGGAAAGAGGTAAGTATGTTAGGGAATGGTACGATAACCCCTCAAGGGAACCCCACTTTCAAAACTTCCCTAAAGTTTGGCTACCTACTAATAAATATATGACACTCACCAAGGTGAAACAAGTTCAAAGGAACATTTTCCAAGCAGGCGTTCTATAATCAAAAGCAGTTTAAATACAACATGCTCAAATGCCTTAAATATTAGGGTGATTGTCGACCACAATATCTAACTTGTACCTCATGGAGAAAGACCCATATTCCTTCTATAAGCTAGCTGGTGTGGTGGACACAATGAAAATGGATCAGAATGTGGTGATAGAGTGGGATTCCATATGTGCAAGAAGATACTATTGGTCATGTAGTCTATCGACACTCCATATCTGCAACCCGAGGGCCTTTAGAAATGATATCCTTAGTTATCCCACAAAATGGGGATAACATCTAGCTCCTACTTGGGTACATGTGCTTGTCATAGAGAGAATGAGAATCATAGCATCTCTTGGTAGACCTGTTCCTACTCTGAAAAAAAACCCATCAGATCTAGGGTTGTTCTATCACCCTTCGTCCATATACATCGAAATCCAAATGAAAATTAGTCTAGAAAATAAACTTTTTAGCAATTTTCAAAAAATTCTAAAATAAGCATGAAATCAATATGAATCTTATGAAAAATGAAATATGAAATGCATCTAAATTAATATGAGAAATAAATATGCAAATGAAATGGAACCAAGATGACCTACCTACTTACCTAAGGCCTGGTCCTTGAAGAAGTCATGTGACCTAAACATAAGGTTGGAGAAGAGATCCATCCATAGGCAATGACATCTTTCTCCCATCCAAGGATGTCAAATAGTACTTTTCTTTATCGGACTTCTTCTTGATGATGTAAGGGAAAATCCATGAGATGTCATCTCTTTGGTCATACTTGGGCTTGCCCTTTCTCTTGTCCCACATGAGAGAAATAATTCCTTCACTGAAATTGATGTAAGGTGTATTCTCAATGTATGGATAGGAAGGAGGATCTATGTTGACCATCCTTTTGATTGCTTCTTCACGTTCTTCATATTCTTTCTTCAAAATTTGGATAGACCATGGCTCTTTCCCTTGGAACTTTTCAACTTTCTCTTTGTATTCATCTGTGCTTGGGAGGATAATATCTATGGAGTCTTCCTGCATTAAAGGTAGCTCAAATGGATCATAACCAATATTATGTTGAGGCACATCATAGTCACATGAATTTATGTAATCAGGGACATTATGATCCATCACATGCATATCATCCCTGTCACGGCTATATAATATTTCAAAGGTATCATATCCCATGATGATGTGTGCATGGGTAAGGTCCATGCTAAGGAAACCCCCAAGGTAGTAGACCAAATCCTTGATAAGAGAATCCCCTAGGCATTCGGAATATCTATCACTACTATGTCCATGAGGAGGTGGATATGTGGAAAATCAATCAGAAATACCACAAAATCCTCACATAACCCATAAACCTTGACCCTTTTAGAATCAATACTACATACATTACCATAAGTTCGGGTTGTCTTCAATCCAAGTTGTTCCATCACCTTCAATGACATGAAATTTATTAAGGCCCTAGAACCAAACATACAATTGTTAAAACAGAGGTTATTCATACCTAATGAAAGATAGAAGGGAGGATTATTTTCCCTTTGTCGATCGAGACACATAATGTTCAAAATGATAGGAGGGTATTCCATATCAATCAATACTTGTAGTATCTTCAATATTTCCCTTTTCACAAAAGGGATCTTTCACATATCTGTCACTGGGATCGTCATATTCATATTTCCAAACATGGATGCAACATCTATATTCAACTGAATATCATCTGTGGGACTTGGATTAGGAAGAAACTCATGTAATAGAGGTAGAGGTGGTGGGGACACCTTATTTGTCGATGGTAGAAGAGTGGCAGGATGTGATGGAGGGGATGAATATTTATTCTTTCTAGTGTAGGTCAAATATTCCCTCTTCCTTAAATCCTTCTGATCGTCTGTCAACTAATTCAAGGTCCAGTGTCTCCCCTCTCTTTCCCCCCGTCTTCTATATTCATTGATTTATTCTTGTGTGACTTGTTCCTCTTGGAAAGTGTAGATCATATCCATAAAATTCATATTGTTTGGGGAATATTCATCTTTTCGGGGACACTCATCTTCTTTGTGAGGTTATTGGCATGGAAGGCACCAATATTATGTTTCAACCATCCCAACTGGTTTCAAAGTATTAGGGGCCTTTGCCTCTTGTTGAGGCCTTGGTTTCCAACCTATGGCACCTCTTTGTTGTCTAGTAAACTCACATCTCGGAGAAAATTGATTTATTTCCATAGTATTCAAACAACCCATGATCTATTTTTGTACCTGGGTAAACTAAGTACTCATCTAATATATCTTCTGATTCAAGAGGGAAATTGGATCAAGAGCACTATTGTTGGAAAACTTAGTATTTTCTTCTTTCTTGACATGAGGATACTGAAAAGGATCCATCCCCGAATCAATGAGATTCTCTTCAATGTCAGCACTATATTCTTTGGCATGTGCTAACAATGTGGGCTTCTTGTCCTTCAGAATGAAGCAAAATTTCCCTTCAAAAGAATTCATATAGAGGATACAGACTGATGTGGTTGTAGGATGGAACTCTATTGGAATATGACTGTACAACTTGTCAAAGATGGTATTGAATTCATTCACTATCTCAATATCCTTTTTCTTATCTGATTGAATTAATCTACAAGAATCCCACCATCTTTCTTTTTTGACCATATGTTCTTAAATATCTTGGAAAAATATTCATAGGAAGTGAGGTGATTTTCTGGAAGGCCACCAAACCAAACAAGAGCTTCTTCAGTCAATGATGAAGCAAATAGTCTCATGGAAATATCCTCATGCTCAATATTTGCATTGTCCATGTCCCAGCCTATTATGTAAAGATGATCCTCAACAGTCACTACATTATTTCCTAGGAACTTTTGCAACCACTTGTTTGACTCTTTTGGCATTGCGTTGGGGTATCCCTAGATAGTGGCCATTTTAATGGGTTTATAGAGGTATTTTCCCAAGGGTGATCCATTGAAGGAAGGGGAAGCGTATCGTGGAAGATGGTTTTGACAACATGTTATAGAAATATTTTCCTCTCCCTATGCAAATTTTCTCAGAAGGCCTTGTTCAATTTCCCTATGCAGACTTGAAGTCCATTTTTGCAAACCCCAGAGCTAAAAACAATATGTTTCCACATATATGTTCCCTATCTATTATACAACATGAATATATGAAGTTTGCACCACTACAACCCGTGTACATCAGTTTTTGTGCCAAAAATTAAAAAAATGGTATCGGGTTTCCATGTCACATCATGAGATCCGTGATCCTTGACCTTCCATATACTAGAAACATTTTGACTCGACCCTTCAGTCCCACTTGAAGGATATAAATGGGACAAATACGAGCTATGGAAAAGAGGAGAAGAATTCAACTTGGAGAGCAATGTTATTCTGGAGAAATTATACACTTCATATTGAGTCTGCATCCCTTTATCCTTTTAAGTCTGAACACATTGTTCAACCCCCAAGCTCTTCCCTACATGATTGAGAACCTCATTGTCTCTCTTATATGAGATTTCCTTTTGTGGAGGATTGAAGTGGTGGAGGCCTAGCTAGAAGGGACTTAGTTTCTCAGTTTCAAACCGTGCTGACATGGAAGTTTGTAATCCATTCACTTCTGTTGATTACATTTTAATAGAAACACTCTTTTCTCATCCAATTAATATCTTGAAAATATTTGAATTGTTATTCCATGGGAATATTTTTTATGAATGTTGATGGATTATGCTATTGAATGTGATAACATTATATATTATCACCATATGCTTGCATTTCTTGGTTTTTGAGGACAAGTTGCAGGTGTATTTCTTTGAGTCAAGTGCTCAACGGTGGACTTCATCGAACGGTTGGATGAGGTAGGATCTTTATCTTGTCTCGTTATCATATTTGTTTGTATAGCATACCTGAGATTAGAGTTGATTTCTGCAGTCATTTATGTCTGTTGTGGTTTACCCCTAGCCATAGAGAGATTTTCCTCGTAGCAAGTTATAGTTGAGGGGCACATCAACCACCTTGACATATGCCTATGTCATCACCTAACTCGACCAGAAATGTAGGAAGAATACCGCGAGGACGGAAGGAACAACCATTAAAAGAAGTCAACATGGTCGGATACTGAGAAAGGTTCGGAGAGTTGAGGGCTTTCCACAGACCAAGGACATCACACATGTGTAGTGCCTTCATCAACAACAATACGCTTGATGGTATACTTTGAGTAACCCACATGGATTTGGAATGCCACATGGTCAAGAAAGAAAGGCTTCACATATGTGACGTAAAACTTGAAAATTTTTGAGCCACAAGGATATAGAGCTCCTAACACAGATAGCAAGACATTCCTCTATGAAGGACACATCTGGAGTACCTCCAGAGCTGGCATCGCACAAGGGGTTTGACCCAGATCCTCAACAATAGAGTAATTATGGGCAGCTCTAGCATTAGGATTGTGGGTAGAGCGCTTGAGTACTCCTTTCGGAATATGAGGTGGGGGATCTAGTTTTTCAATCTATAAGGGCATATCTGGAGGAGGGGGAGACTCTAGAATAGGTACATTCTGTGGAGAACTGTAATCGTGAGACCGAGTGGCTACATTAACCTCATATTTAACCATATTGATGCATAAATGGTCACCATCTTGCGTCAGTGGGTTTTACTCCCACTCACCACATTTTCGGCATTTGAGGAGCTCGAGGCCATGTGTTGATTAAGTGGAAAAGGATTAGTCAACACAATGGGTAGTAGAGATAAAATCCTTGCAGCTTCCAAAAGTTTGGGGCATTAATGGGTAAGGTGATCGTCTATACAAAGCTTGCAAGGAAACTTCACCTTCCGCCTTTCTTTCTTGCCCTCACTAGCATTATTATTCAAATTCTCATTATTATTGTTGTCCTTGGGTTTATTATTATTCTTCCCACCCCTACAATTATTACCATGTCTTTTCTTTTTATTCCCTCCTAGTTGTTGGTTACCATTCAGGTAGGTTAGTGATTGCACAGAATGTAAATTCATCGACTGAGTGGGAGTGGATGACACATACGAAGTTGTCCCGCCTATAGACTCGTTTAGAGACAAATATTTCAAATGGATTGTCACCGAGTCTACATATTTTACATTGGCAGAGCCTACAATGCCATTGTTATGAGGCTCGAGCTTTTGTCTAAGGTCATAGTTTGACCTCGGTGCATTTGGAAGAATCTCGTATAACATCCCAGACTGATCATATATAAGATCTAAATGTTGGGCTTTAAAAATCACTTCTTCCTCGAATGCAACCCTAGATGTAGAAACATCCTTCGAAATATAAGGCAGTAGATACTTGAGGAACCACTCTAGCAGGAATTACAAGGATATGTACGTCTTGATCAACCTCTTCCATCTACACCACTCCTAGATGTGATCTGTGATATGAGTGGCTTTGTCCTAACGTAAGGTCGACAGAATTTCTAAAGCAGCATCATAACAGACTGACAATTGAAAGTACTTGAGGAAGACTAAGACCATATGATTAAAGGTTTTGTATGTCCCCCCTAGGTAGCTCGATATACCATTTCATGGCGACCCACGTAAGGGTGCATTTGAACAATTCTAACCAAATAGAATTGTCATTAAGGGAATTCAAAGAGAACTAAAGGTGAAAATTAGTGACGTGATCACCAGGATCCTCACCATTCTTTCCTTAGAATTTTGGAATATCTGAAGGAATCTTGGTGGGGATGGGGGGCCATGTCAAATCATGACAAATAGGTTCATTCATTAACTTAGAAAATTCTGGCAGATTGAGCGTGGCCAGAAAAGGGAGACGGGGTTGCGGCATCTGGCCCCAATATCCCTGGAAAGATTGTTGTTGTGTAATCGCATCCCATCTAGGGTTCTAGTAAGAACCATCGCTCTGTCATGGATTGTAAGACCCTCCTCTGAATTGATTCATGTGAGGTTGGTTGGGCACCATTCCAATAGGAATGTTTTGATGAGGGTTGTAAAAATTGCCCCCAACCAGAGTGGCTCCAGGTTGGGCGTTTTGCAAGGTATAAAACTGACCTCCTTTGACTTTGAATCTAAAGGATAAAGGTGGATTCGTTTGTTGATTAAAGTTGGTTGTCATTGATGTCAACCCTTGAAGAAAGCCCAGTAGCACAAAGGTTTGGGTAATGGACCCAATATTGTTTGATGTAAATATGACTCATTATAGTCTTATCATGATTGATAAGGTGCACAAATGGATGAACTCCAAAGTGGTCCCCTTATGGTGAAAGCCCTCACGGGAAGTGCTGTTGGTAAAACCTCCCTACGGACTAGAAAATAGAGTTCAGACTTTGCATGCAGATATAACCGAAGAGAAAATACTTTCTACCTTCATCCCTAGATTTAAATCCCCTTTTCTTAGTAAATGCATGGAAAGATCAACCTACCTCGTTCCCGACGTTTGATGTCGATCCTCTGTTGTGATTGATTACTTGTTCACAATACTCCTTCCAAAGCTGACATGTATCCAAGACAAGAAACAACTATGCATGCATACTACTTATATACTAACGGGTTAGAAATCCAAACATATATTGATCAAAATATAAACAATTCATGAATTGGGATGGGAAAAGCATTTTCTTTAGTACTTTGAATGATTCAACTTACAAAATTTGATACTGGCCACTGCTCCTTGAACCTGATCCTGGGCTCCTCTTCTTCTATCCTCCAACTACTTTGCTTTGAATCTCCTTTGGCACAAGGAAAGGCTAACGGGTTGGGACAATGGGAATACGTAAATGGGTAGAGTTTCTTTGCTACATTTTTCCTCCTCCAAATGGGACCCCTATCCCTTCTTTTATAGGCTAGAAGGAGCTAGGTATTTGGATGAACCCTCGGCCATGCATGGCCAGGAGTTTCAGTTAACTCACCCATATCTTTTGTGCTCCATCGACAACTTTCCCTTTTTCGTGCTTTTGTCGATCCATGTGGACTGTTTTGGGTCAGCTAGCATGTACATGCGTGCAGTAATGGATTAGGGCATGTGGGCCTTTATAAAAGAGGATTTTCAAAGAGTTGTTCAACAGTGCTTTGGCAAAGAAGGGATATGAGTTGGCTTGATGCCAGGTAAGCATCTGTGGTGCAATTTAGGGTTATAACAAATGCCCCCTAATGTGTGAGGTCAGAAGAGCATCTGATGGCCAAAATACATTACCAATCTTTACTAATGTGCTGAACGATTGAGCCCAAGGATTAGGAACCGGGAGGTGTCGTCTGCAAAATAACAAATGTCTCACCGAGGTGGGCATACCCATGATCAGGATAAAATAGAATCATGGATACTAATCAAATACACTGTAGATCCATGTCAAATAACTATAAAGAGTAACTGTGAACAATACACAGCGGAGCTACATCTCGAAATCAGAAAGATATACATATAGAGTACCAATCTTCCAGAAGTTGATTCGGCTTGATGGCTGGAGATGAGATCTTTAGAGCTCGAGCAACAACTTCAAAATCTTCAAAAATTGGGTAGGAGTGTAATATGTGTTCAACAACACAGGTATTCCAACAGAGGACGAACACCTTCAATAACCACTCACATAACCAGATCAAAGATCAACACACCGATGTTTTCACATGGTAAAACCCCTATGGGGAAACATCCACAGCCCCAGCCAATGCGGCCACTTGGAGCAGTTTATTAATGCAAAGAAAAAGATTACAAAGAGATTTTACAAGAGAGTTTCTCACAATCGATCATCGGAAAATGACCCTCCATGCTCTTTAAATAGAGATCATGGACCAATCGGGTGTTAAGCCACG
>ML777275.1:427473-452517 GCA_009831015.1 Picea engelmannii
ATTTTTAGCATGAACTTTTTCAAAAAAAGTAACAAAAGAGAGACTTGAACTCAAGACCTCTTACTTAATAAGGCAAGTTTTAACCAATTGGTCTAGCAAAACATATTGTAATGTTCAGAAGGAGGATTGGGGTTGTTGTTGTTTTTGTTGTTGTTGTTGTTGTTGAAGACGGCCTTGGAGAGCATGCTCCAAAAAAAATCTTTTCACACAAGAAAAAAATTTCGCTTCTCGATGACAACAAGGGTTAGATCTCGGTTAGCTTACCTGGAAGATGCACCTTTTCCAATCTGTTCTGATTTTCTGAGATCGCACAAGGCGTGGGGAAAAGAGCATACACAGATATAAAAGAGTAGCAGCCCGGAAAAAAAATACAAACCGAAATAAAATCAAAACTTTGTAAAATTTTAAAAATGCGTATTTAGACTTTATACCTCCGGATTCTGACTGTAATGGTCGTATCTTGGGCAAACAGAAACCTTTTTGAGTGAAACGAAAAGTGTTCCTGAATGAAAAGCATGCTTTGGATGCAATGGAACAGTCCTTTTAGCCTAGAAATGTACAAAAATGCTAGAAAATGGAGATGAGGCAACTCGGCTTCACGATCTCGATCTACAACAGGAGCGGGTCTTCAAACAGGCTATGATACCATGTTCGACAACACAGGTATTCCAATAGAGGACGAACACATTTAGTAACCACTCACATAACCAGATCAAAGATCAACACACCGATGTTTTCATGTGGTAAAACCCCTACGGGGAAACATCCACAGCCCCAGCCAACGTGGCCACTTGGAGCAGTTTATTAATGCAAAGAAAAAGATTACAGAGAGATTTTATAAGAGAGTTTCTCACAATCGATCATCGGAAAATGACCCTCCATGCTCTTTAAATAGAGATCATGGGCCAATCGAGTGTTAAGCCACGGATCAATGGCTGTTAAGATCGAGGAGAGTATGAACCATCGGATCACTCTATGTCGGGAACATATCGTGACCGTCGGATTGCCTAACTACAAATGCATACTAATGCATACTAAAGAAACACACTTTTACCTAACGACATATTAGACCAAGTAGATCTTAACTAACTCCTAAGTGTCTAAATATCCTAACAATATGAGTGTACATCTGCACTACCCAGAGGTCTTTGATAGCTCGTCGGTCATGGACTTGATAATCTTGATGATTAGACTGAAGGCTTTAGTGATTTCGAACAAGGAATTGATTGGATGTTCAGGATGGCCAAGTATGAGGACAAGAGACATATTGCAGAGGGGCCAACTTAGGCTTGGTGACAAACTTCCCTTGGATAATAGCATGACAAATGATGAGACTCGGGCAGCATGTGTGTTAATCATAAGTCTACGAAGCAGGAGGCAACGCAGACTCTCCATATGTTTGGAAGGATAACCAAACGATGGAAGACACAACTCTATATAGCGAGAAAAAGCTTCATAAGGTCGTACTACATCCCATAGTCTGATGAACAAACAGACAGATGTGCTTTATCCAAGGGCAACTCATGGCGCTGCCAATAAAGAAAATACTTTTCCCTTCCTCTTTTTGGGGTATATTTGATTTTTTTGTCTTTTTCAATAATTTTGGGAAAAAGAATAAAGGAATATTATGTTACAATGGAGGAACGAGTATTGAAAAAATACAAGTTCAAGGCACAAGGACAAGACTGATGTTCTAGTAAAATGATACTCGGGAAAAATCCTCCGGGGGCCAAAGGTGTTAAGACACAGAAGAAAACTATTACAAGGCTGGCGTATAAGGTATGCCAATGTGGTTAATAAAACACACAATGGTAACGTCCTTCGATGTAAGTTTAAGGAGCCCAGAGAAGGTAAGCTCGGTGGTTTTTCATAATTAGAGAGTCTGAAAAAACATAAAAGGAGACTCCATTGGGGTACCTTTTTCGAAGGTAGTCTAGTCAGATCGAAAAATGGGTAAACTAGCACTGACAAGACGTCTATTCAAAACCATTTTAACGAGTGCGATAAAGACAAGATCACTCAGCCATTTTTTCATTTTTAAGGAGTCTAAAAAAAGCTTAACTATGGACTCCATCAAGAATATTCTTCTGGACCAATTTTAACGAGTGTGAAAGAATAAGGTCACTCGACAATTTTTTCAATTTTAGGGAGTCTGAAAAGAGCTTAACTATGGATTAAGTGGGGGTTCTTTTTTCGTAAGTTTAGTCCCTCAGGCCCGAAAAAGGGATAAAATTATACCTAAGAGTACTCTTCTAAAGAATGGAAGTTCCATAGAGTATACCTTTGTTCATACAGTTGACTGTCTAGACTGAAAAAGGGGTAAACTACCGCCAGACAGACGTGACTTCGAATTTTAGTTTAACGAGCGTGAAAGGCCACAAGATCGCTTGGCAATCTTTTCATGTTTAGAGGGTCTGAAAAGGGCCTAAAAGAAGACTCGTTATTTTTTGGGAGTCCTGAGGGTGAGATCAAGAGCGAAGAAGAATCATGCAAATGAGGCTCAAAATCATATTCAGGAAAGACTATAAGGAATCCCAAGCCTACAATGTTTTAGAGATGGCATGGACACCATAATGCAACCATGACCTACCTAGGGCATCCATGTTTTGGTAAGCTCTACCACCAAGTTGTGAAACTTATAAAGCAGATATGATGGTTCCATGTCATAACCTGATGGGATCGATCCTATGGCAGAGGAAAAAGACAATGAGACACAAAAGTCGGGGTAGTAACCTAACCTATATACCCAAGTTGATTCTTGGAAAAAATTTCATGGACCGTCAAAATTTCCTCAAAACTCAAAAAAAGTGTCTCAATACCCGATCAAATCCCTCCCATATAACTCTTGAATCACTCTAAATGGTTTTTGGTATAAAGAAACTGATAAGGGAGGCCAAAAAGTCTATAAATAGAAGCTGGCAGCTCATTATCACCATTGTTGATTTGAAAATTGACTCTGGAGCCAAAAGACCCCCTTTGATAAAAACAGTGATTCCGGGAGCTACAGTGGACGAAACGAACTTCCGCTTGGACCAAGTAAGCACAAACTCCTCTATATAGCTATTCAATTCTTTCTTTTTGCTTTTGATTTCACTTTTTGGGTGGGCGTCGACCTTTAAAAGGTCGGCCCTAGGTCCACGTGGGCTATCTCTGGATAGGCCATGTGTATACTCGGGCAGAGTAAAACCTGCCCACATGTACACGCGACTGTTACCTAGACAGCACGCATGGAACCCCTTTTATAGACAAAAAGAACTAAAGAGCACTCACTCACCCTCCTAAACTTTGTTGTGTTGGCAAGATGTATGTCCATTGGAGGGAAAGGGAGCATGAAGCAATTAGTGAGTTGGTTGTAGGAGATCTGAATGTCGTGGTCATGTTGATGCAATGTGGTTTGCTTAAGTTCTTCATGTGTCCGTTTATGCAAGCGCAACCGAGGATACTGAATGCCTTGATTCACTATTGGAACCCTGATGCAGAGGCCTTCATGCTAGAGGGGAAATCACTGGTGCCCACCACCGAGCATATCTACTTTTTGACTGGCCTCTCAAGGAGAGGGGAACCAGTCAATTTTAGGACGTTTCCATGGGTGCCGCTTAACATAGCAGAACTGATAGCCCTGCACTGTGAGGATGGGACAAACCATTTGAGCTCCCAGGTGCCCATAAGTAAGATCACTGACCTATCTCTACAAGCGATATTATTGCTCATTGGGCGGATTACCGGTTCAGTAGCCTTGCATTAGGCGTCTCGCACACAGATGAACTGTGCTATCCAGTGCTTGAATGCACAAATTTTTGACTGGAGTACCACACTACTGGAGTGTATGAAGAGGCAATTGACAGATTGTCGTCAGCGGACACAGAGGAACTTCGGATTCGGGACGATTTTGTGTTCATTCTTTTTTGAGAGAGTTCTGAGCTTTAGTCCTCGGGAAGTGGTACGAGGACATCAAGCCTCTTTTCCTATTGTATTTAGATGGGCAGTATTACTACTGCGATAGGGTGGTGGAAGGACCAATGATTCCTTCAATGATGACTTTTTTGCATGGCTGTCACGGAAGATCCCTGTGATCGAGGATTACCCATATGCAGGGATAGATTTTTCTAGAGATCCTGAGATACCCGTGCCTCTTGGGGAGGAGCGAGGGGAGATGGGTAAGTCTCCACCCTTGTAGTTTTTTTTGTTGTATATGTAATTTTTATGTTGTTTTTGTTATATATATCATTTTTTTTATATGCCAGAGTATTTGACGGATACATGTTTGTTGCATGCAGATGTGGAACCAGTGCGACCTGCAGATTATGCATGGAACATGTGTCGTCCTTGGCCAGAAGTCGCGGCTACCGCTTTCGGGGGACCAGCAGTAGCAGGAAACCTCCCAGTCAAGGAGGCTGAGAGGGTACTTAGACGAGTTGAGCGGAACTTTACTGCACTCACTCGCACAGTCCTGATGGCAGAGATAGAGGACCTGCCGCCATCCATGCAGCCTCATGTAGTGGGGACACCTCGGACGTGGGTCCGATTGTTTAGGCATTTAGCCCATGCTGTGGACCAGTATAACAAGGCCCATAGGCCTTGAACCTATTTAGACTTTTTACATGCCATGAGCACTACTTGTATATATGTTTTGAGGGCATAAGCTCTGTGACTTGTTATTGGTCCTATTTTTGAGGCGCTTGCGTCCATCTATGTACTCTGGTTACTTTATGATGTTATATATGGTTTTTTTTTTTTGATCTTTTGTGTCTTATGGATCCCGTGTGAAAAAATGTATTTACATGTTTATGTCAATTTTCTTTCATATGTGTGCAAGATGCCAATCTAAAATTTGATTAGCTAGAGTATTTGTAATTTGGTTTAAACTCCCAGGAACATGAAAATATGTAATATAATCAAAGTTTCATTCTAAGAGATGTACCCTAAGGAATCGTCGGTGTAAGGTTGGATCATGAACCCGATATACTCTGTTTAGCTGAGACACAACCAGTTGAGCATCGAGATAGACCCGGAGATGAGAGATACCCAATGACAAGGCATCACGAAGAAACTCAATAACTGCACTATACTCAGCGACATTATTTGTGGTGTCACCTAAGCATATACCTCTGGAAGATAACAATTGGCCCTGAGGTGTAAAGATTACCCAAGCTGCGGAGGCAAGCCTCCGAGTGTGTCGACTAGCACCGTTTGCATACCCAACAAACACCTCGAAATCACTTGACATCTGCCATATTGACGAAAGATAACATCAATGACACATCCATAACATTTAAAAGAAACTAAAAAATAATAGCACAAAGACTATACATATGTTTCAAAAAGTTACCCACAATGACCTACTTATGAGTAACACTTCTTGAGGTAGAGCCCATTTCTAGGCTCCGCCAAAGAATTCCCTTCAAAATCAACCAGACAATAAGTGCCCTTTTTCAATACCTCTTTTATGATGAAAGGTCTGAACCACATGGGTTTGAATTTTTCTGCCCCCAGGGGGTCCTTGTCTTGGTCATAGACCATGACAAGGTCGCCTTCAGAGAAAATTTGAGGATGAACGGACCTATCATACTGACACTTGACCTTATGTTTGTGAGCCTCATTGGCTAGGGATGCATCACGATGCTGCTCAAGGTATACTAACCATTCTTCAAGTGGAGAAGTGTCTAGCAATAATTGTACTGCCAATTTTAGAGATGGGATTTGACATTCAATGGGAAAGACTACCTCTAGCCTGTAAATGAGTTGAAAAGGTGAGAAGTCGGTTACAGTCTTAACAGATGTTTGGTAAGCCCATGATGCCGAGTATAACATCAAATGCCAATTTGACTTGGCTGAGTTGATATTTCACTGTAGAATAGTCTTAAGAGTTTTGTTTACAGCTTCCACCTACCCATTGGCTTGGGGGTAGTAGGGTGATGAATTCTCTTGCCGTAAACCAAGATTTGATGTTAATTCGGTCATCATTTGGTTCTAAAAGTGACTGCCATGGTCAGTAACATTCTCTCTCGGGACACCGAACCTTGCTATGATCTGGTTGAATAAAAAGAAAGATGTTGTTTCTCCATCATCTTTAAATGTTGGCATAGCTTTGACCCACTTAGTGAAGTAGTCTACAGCTACGATGATATAGCAGTGCCCCCTTGCTAAAGGGGGGTTGCAAGTAGTGTAATCAATCCCCCACTTGGTGAAGGGACCAACTATGATGACAGGAAACATGGGAGTGGGATGTGCCCTCATCTTCCGAGAGAAGATTTGGCACGGATGGCACTTCTTGACCGACTCTATACAATATTCGATAAGTGTCGACCAGAAGTAACCTTCTCGTAGAATCTTTTGGGCTGTTGCCAACCTAGACAAATGACCACCACAAGCTCCGGTATGGAAATCATTGAGCATGATAATGGCCTCCTCATGTGTGAGACATCGACGTAAGATGCAGTCTACACCTCTCCAATACAACGTATCATTGAGTATGAGATAATTCTTAGCCTGATGGCATATACATCGAATCTCATCATGAGAAGCAGAAGTGGGGCACTTCAGAGTCTAGAGATAGATAAGTATATCTCCGTACCAAGGATCTGAAGATGTGATCAAAAACATATCTCCCCAGATAGGCGATTCTTCAAGCACAACGTCACCTGACTCAATAGGAAGTTCTGAAATAAGCTCTGGGAAGACCAATGACTTTTTGGACTTTACTGAAACGAATTCTAAGTCAAAATCCTGGAGGATGACTATCCATCTACTAATTTTTCTGCCTATTACCCGTCGTGTCAACATGTACTGGACTGGATTCACGACAGCAATGACGGTGGTCTTGCGAAACAGAACATAATGACAGAACCGTTGAACAGCATGAACTGCTACCAACGCAAGTTTTTCGATATGAGAATAATTGAGTTCCGATCCTACGAGGCTTCATCTCAGGTAATAGATCACGTATTCCAAGAACAAATCATCTTCCTGAACTAAAACCATGCCAATGGTTTACTCTGCGATAGCCAGATATAATAAGAAATCTTTGTTATAGTTAGGTGGCCATAGCAGAGGGGCCGTTGTGAGGGCGCATTTTAATGCGTCGAAAGAGCATTGAGCGGTATCATCCTAGTAAAAAGGAACATCTTTCTTCAGTAAGCACATAAATCCCTTGGTGATTTTTGCATAGTTGGTGATGAAGCGTCGTAAAAGGTTCGCCTTTCCTTGTAGACTTTGAAGTTGAAGGATTATGCGTGGGGGGGGGCAACTGGATTATTTCCTCCACCTTGAGAGGATCAACCATGATCCCTATTGTTGATATGATGAAACCTAACAAATGTCCTGACGTTATGCAGAAGCTGCACTTGTTTGGATTCAAGCAAATCCTAAAGTAGCGACAGCGTTCAAAGATAAGTCTAAGGTGTGTGGGATGATCTGTTCTCTTGTGAGATCGTGATGCTAAATCATCTAGATCGGCCTCGACTATATGCTTGAGATCATGAAAAGAAAAAGACATGGCCCGCTGGAATGTGGCTCTAGCATTTTTAAGATCGAAAGGCATCTTACGATATGTGAATGTACCCCAAGGACAAATGAATGTCGTTTTGTGTTGGTCTTCGGGTTTGATTTGGATTTGATTATATCCCGAAAAACCATCCATGAAAGAAAAGGATTTACAACCAGCACATTCATCAATGATCTGGTCGATGAATGGTGTTGGAAAATTATCTTTGGGACATGCCTTGTTCAAATCACAGAAGTTGGTACATACATGAATTGTGCCTTGTTTTTTATTGACCGGCACAGGATTTGACACTCATTGGGTCAAATGGATAGGATAGATAAAACCTGCCTTTAGCAATTTCTCAACCTCAATCTTGATGGCTGCTGCTTTCTTAGGATTAACTGGATGAAGCTTTTGTCGAACAGGCTTGGCATCAAGATACGTTGTGATTTCATGTTCAACTATTTTTGGATCGATACCTGGCATTTCCTCATAAGACCAGGAAAAAACGTCACAGAATTCTTTGAAAAGATCCATGTAGATTTGAATCTCTTCGAGGGAGCAATCGGCTCCGACGAAGATGTTTTCCATGACGCCAGGGTTTCAGGAGATGTTTATTAGTATAGTTTCAGAAATAGTTTCCATATTTCCCTCAGCATAAATTTCATGTGTAGCTAAGAGATTAATAGGACACGACTGATCTCCCATCATGGTTACGACGAATTCTCCTACTTAGATTTGGCTTAACTCTGGGAGAAAATAAGATCTGTGATGAAGATCTTCCCAAGGTTTGTCCAGACTAGTCATTGCTTCGATTACTACTTCATCATAAGGAAAGACTAAGTCTAACAAATCGATTTTAGCGAGAGAACCCTGAGCCCAAATAGGCTCTAGAAGTGGATCTAACGCTTGTGCAGGAGTCGGATCAATGTTAGCTGCAGCTTGCTAGACTAAAGAGTATGCTACTTCAGTGACATACAAGGGCATGGACATGCATGGGTGCCCTGTGTCATCCATTGTGGCTGATGGGGAAGGAAGTATCCACGGATCCTTGAAGTAAGTCGTGCGGAACGATGAAACTTGAAAAATCTCAACCTTATGGTGATTGGATATAAATTTGATATCGCCGTGAGGAGGTGGGTAATTGAAGGTACCCATCAAGGATAGGCACAAACCAACTCCTATGTTGATGACACATAGTTGAGGATTATCAATCATCGGGACCATGGATGCCCCCAAAGCTGGGTCAGGTCTGGAGAAAGACAATTGATCGATGGTCACTATCCGACCCTCGTTTGGAAACAACAAGACCCAGAAAACTGTATCAACCACAGCTTGCATAGCATAAGTCCAACTCCATCCTAACAAGAGGTTATAGTCGAGGGGAGCATCGACTACCTCTACTTCGACACACATGGTCTTCCCTCCTAACTGCACAGGGAAAGAAGGAACAATGCCATGTGGTTGGAACGAACGACCGTTGAAAGAAGTGAGGAGAGTAGGTGATGGAGACAAAACGGGCTAGCCAATGGGCTTCCAACATGCCAATGACATAATGCATGTCGAGGTGCCCTCATCGACCACTGTCTAGAAGATATTCTGTGTAAAAAATTTCGTGGGATAAGCCACTACTATCTTAAACGCTACATGGTAAGGCAGACGAGGTTTTAAGTCGGTTGTATCTAACATGATGGTACCCGGATTACAAGTCTCAGTAGAGCCTAAAGCTGTTAACAAGGCTTTCCTTTGAGAAGGGAAGCTTTGGAGGACCTCCAAAGCAGACATCGCACAAGGGGTTTCTGATAAATCCTCCACCACAGAGTAGTTTTGGGCGGACCTTGCATTTGGGTTATGAGAAGATTTTTTAAATGCACCTTTTGGAATGTGTGTCATTGTTTCTCCCAACGTCTTCTCAATCTGTAGAGGAAGAGATGGGAGGTCAACTTCTTTACCCTTCTCATAAGCGTTTGGTTTACTATATTCATGCACTCTAGTCGATATAAAAGCATCACCCCTAACCATATATACATTCACGGATGTGGGGTTGTTCGGAGGTGGGCAAGTTTCTTGGCTGTCCCCTTTTGTGCTTGCAGAGGCTTGAGTTAGATTTTTCCCATGTTGAAATGGATTAGTCAACACCGCCTGTTGTTGCTGTGTGACAATTTTTTGGGCCTCTGCAAGTCGAGGACATAGATGGGTCGGGTGGTCTTCCACGCACAAGTTGCATGGATACCTCACCTTTTGTTTTTCAGTGTTGTCCCCGCCAACATTATCGTTGGGTTTTTTGTCCCCCTTACTCTTCTTTCGTTGTTTTTTCTTCCCTTCAAGTTTTTGGGTGGCCTTTGAGTTAGTCGACTACACTGTGTGTACTTCCGACGTTCTGGTAGAGGGAGTAGCCAAAGCAATAGTTTGGCTAGCCGTTGTGTGTTGTATTGATAACTGCTACAACTGCTTTATCAATTGCTCAACGGGCTTTGTATGTGCTGAACCGACAATACCATTGGCATGTGGTCCATCTCTCTGTTTAGTTTTATCCAGTATTGAACGTGGCACATCTGGCAAGATGTTGTATAATAAACCAGACTAAGAATAGATGAGCTCAAACTGTTGAGCCCTCATGATGGCGTCTTCTTCAGAGAAAACTCCTGACGTCGCAACATCTTTGGATAACTACGAGACCAAAGACTTAAGGAACCACTCAAGAAGGAATGTTGGTGGGACTGGTACCTTCATTAAACTCCTTCGGAGTCTCCATTATCGGATGTGATCAGAGATATGGTCTGTTGTTGTGTGTTCGAAATTGGCGAGCAACTCTGTGCCAGCGTCATATCTCACAAGTAACTAGAAATGGTTTAGGAAATCCATCGACAGTTTTCCAAAAGAAGAGTATCTTGAGCGATCAAGCTCAATGTACCATTTTGTGGCACTCCCAATGAGAGTACATTGAAACAATCACAACTGTATGGAGTCATCTTTCAATGAGTTAGATCAGCACCAAAGATGGAAGGTAGTCACATGATCTCCTGGATATTCGTTAGGCTTGGCTTCGAATTTTGGGATGTCCGAAGGCAACTTCGTCGGCATAGGAGGCCAACGTATATTGTGATAAATGGGGTCATTCAACAACCTTTTCAAATCTGGCAAGTGTAAAGTCGCTAGGAAAGGTAGTTTGGGTTGTTGGTGATAACCTGGGAAAAAGGGGCCTGGAGTTTGACTGGCACCAGGTTGCCAGGAAAAGTTTGGCTGCTGGCCCGGATTCTGGTAGAAACCATGGCCCTGGCCAACGTAAGGATTTTGCATATGTGGAGACATTATCAACTGATTTCCCAAATAGGACATGGATTGTTGGGCATGCATTGTATTTGAAGGACTTTGGGAAGGATTACCCATGCCGGTCCCGTGGGGATAGGCATAGTAGTTTGTCTGGGGTTCCATTGATGGTGGAAAGAATTACCCCAGATCGGCATTCCAGAGGAGGGAACGAATCCCTACCCTGAATTCCAAATTCCTTCTAGGTTTACCCCCTGTGCAGGAATAGTACCCTGCACAGGAGTAGATTGTCCAAAAATGGGGTTTCCCCCAGTCGAGAAAGAGGCTGACGAGAAGGTGTTGTTACCAAATGTTTCATTCAAAGAAAATGGTGTCGAACCTACCGGCATACTATGCCAAGGTGGTCCTTGAATCCCCGATCCAAATAAACTATTGTGTGTAGGTTTCCCAGTGGATTGTTGATGCGAGCCATTGAGTGAAGGGGACGAAGGAGGGATATGACCTCCTCCATAAGGAAAAGTGTTAAAAGGAGTAGGAGTGCCCCCCATGTGACCTTGCAGAGGATCGCTAGAGCTCCCTGCCCCCAGACCCAAAGTCTGTAAAGTGGAGTAGGAAAGTACATGACTTGTACCCGAACTAGGCATCCCATATGAGAACGGAGGGCCTGTCGCACTTGGTGTGAAAGGGGTTTTGGTCACCGCCAAAGATGGGATCGGTCCACTGTATGAAGTAGTTGCGGTCGAGACCATGGTGGCTCGGACTGACGATGGTGGGTTAGAAGGTGAAATATCTCCTGTGGTGACAACCATAGTGGGAATTAAAGAATTCCTAGAAGGAGTAAAACCATTTGTTTCCATTGCTGTGTGCGACACTGTCTAGTGCTCGTAAAATTGAATTGGTACAATAAAATGTGCCAAGAAATCAGTGGTTGGGGTTTCAACCGGGCCAAGAGTAGTTGCTTCAAGGTCCAAAATGGTCAATTCTTCCGGGGGTTGGTCGGGCACAATGGTTTGTAACCCGGTCACTTCAAAAGACCCTTGTTGGTCTAGCTTTCGCCTTAATGGTGGCGGGGGTGGCTCTAGTGTAACTGGCTGCAAGCCAAGAAGTCTTTGTGACCGACGAAGCTCGGGATCCTCCTCTGTGTGAGAAGATCCAAGACACTCTAAGGTAGTCTAAACGTTCAAAAGTAACACACACTAAAAAATTTCCTAGAAGATAAGACAGGCAAACACTAAATTAATTAGAAGAACAATTACAACAACCAACACTAGAGAAACTTACCGGTGCAAGTGAAACTTGAACACGAAAGCACCCTCTGGGTGTACTCTGCAAAGCGTGGCCTGATGTCTATCCTAGGTACCGCAGTATACCCCCACAGTCACCTGTGTATGTCCCTAACAAATATTGGCAACTAGGTTGCCAGCGTGGGAACAATCACCAGGCGGGTACAGTCAAAAGTCGGGTAGACCACAATGAGCAGGGTATCGAGCCTGAAACCTATCAAGGGTATCAAGAGAAAATTGTTCAGAAGAAAACTGATGACCTCGAACGGATTCAAGACCCATGAAGCCCCGTGGCAAATGCAAACGACGGAATCCCAAAACAAGCCCTCTATATGTGTTCTCCACTATGATTGGTCCAACTTTGGAGGGGTTATCTCTGCTACCTTTCCGCACGTGACCTTGTTTTTATCCCCTGTGTTAGAGGGTGGTCCCAGATAAATTTCACGACACTGGACTTAGACACTCCATTTCTCAGACTCCAATGTTTGATTGTAAATGGCCTTGAAGAGTTTCCTCTCCAACCTAATCCCAGGCCCTAGTCCTGAACTAGTCGGTGAACCCTACAAACATAAAAGTCTAGTAGATTTTAAATTTAGCATTAATTTTATGGATTTGTCTTACGTCAAGGGGTATGAAGGTGAAATTGATGATGTGTAAAACACGAAAGCAAAAAATGAATAAAAAAGATGGAAACAAAACTTTTACTGAATGCAAAATTTCAACAACTTTTCAAAAGAAATATTTTTAATCTTTCTAAGATTTTGGACAGCAAACTCAAAGGAATTTCACTCGACTATGAGCTACTTATGATCTAAGTGAACTGCAAAAACTTATGAAATAAATGAATTTTCCCTGGCTAATAATGTAGAAACACACTCTTCAACCAAACAAGAAAATGAAAAGAGATTTTTTATTTTATTTTATTTAAATGCTAGTAAAGCAAGAAAGAAAAAATATTGACAAGCAAAAACCAAGAAAAACAATTCTGGCCTAATCGTAGATCGCAAGGAATCAGGTCAAAAATCACACATTAGCAATTTTCTTTAAAAACAATGACTCTCACACTTGTCTAAAAACCTTAAAAATTCTTTTATCTCTATGACAACTTTTTAAACTGAGAAAAAGAAGGCTAAGGGTAAGATTAATCCTAAGCTACTGACTGCTCAAACAGAGATTCAAACACCTGAGAGGAATAATTCTTATCAAAGGAAAGGATGACTGCCTTACCCTCAACAAAAAGTATCCTGCAAAAGCACGCGACTGTTACTCAAACAGTACACGTGCGAACATGCTGGATAGAGACAGAGGGTGTGTACACACGGGCTGACCTTGTACAGGCCGCGTGTATATCTAAATTCTAAGAAAAAATGAAAACAGACAGACCAAACCAGGAAGAGACCACTGATATTGATAACTAGGATCCCTTGAAGGCTTGGACACTCTTTTTGACAGAAAAACAAATAATGTAAGGAAAAAATGATAAGGAAAAAACAATCTGAGATAGGACTGCTAGCAAACAAGGCTTAGAAATAATTTCAGAAAACCCCCTGAGAATGTGTGATTCTGACAGGGAAGAGGATGACTGCCTCTGAAGTTCTCTAAACTCTACACGCTACTTCTACCTCTTCATCTAGCATTCACACACGGGTTGTAAGAGAGTAGGGCGCGGGCACACACATTCAGACCTTATGCAGGCTGCGTGTACCTTTGTGGGTCCTGACAAACATAGTCAAGCAAATCAGAGAAAGTTGGTATGGAAAACCAGACTCTCTGCTAGCTCAGACCTTACCGAAATTAAAAGAAAAAACAGGCAAGAAAAACTAGTCTTTAAAACTACCCAAAAAACTAAAAATTCCAGGAACCCTAGAGAGTTTCCCCAGTACGGTCGCCAATTCTGTTGCTAGGAAAACCTCCCTACAGACTAGCAAATAGAGTTCAAACTTTGCATGCAGATATAACCGAAGAGAAACTGTTTTCTACCTTCATCCCTAGATTTAAATCCCCTTTTCTTAGTAAATGCATGGAAAGATCAACCTACCTTGTTCCCGGTGTTTTATGTCGATCCTCCATTATGCTTGATTACTTGTTCACAATACTCCTTACAAAGCTGACCTGTATCCAAGACAAGAAACAACTATGCATGCATACTACTTATATACTAACGGGTTAGAAATCCAAACATATACTGATCAAACTATAAACATTTCATGAATTGGGACGGGAAAAGCATTTTCTTTATTACTTTGAATGAGTCAACTTACAAAAGTTGAGATCGACCACTGCTCCTTGAACCTAATCTTGGGCTCCTCTTCTTCTGTCCTCCAACTGCTTTGCTTTGAATCTCCTTTGGCACAAGGAAAGGCTAAAGGGTTGGGACAATGGGAATACGTAAATGGGCAGAGTTTCTTTGCTATATTTTTCCTCCCCCAAATGGGACCCCTACCCATTCTTTTATAGGCTATAAGGATATAGGTATTTGGATGAACCCTCGGCCATGCATGGATGGGATTTTCAGTTAACTCACCCATAGATTTTGTGCTCCGTCGGCAACTTTCCTTTTTTCGTGCGTTTTTCAGTCCATGCGGGCTGTTTTGGGTCAGTCAGTGTGTACATGCATGCAGTAATGGATTAGGGCACACGGGCCTTTATAAAAGAGGATTTTCAAAGAGTTGTTCAACAGTGCTTTGGCAAAGAAGGGATATGAGTTGGTCTGATGCCAGGTAAGCATGTGTGGTGCAATTTAGGGTTATAACAGGAAGACGCTTTTTGGAGTAAGAGAACCCATGATTAATTGTGGAATAATGAGATGAAGGAAAGTGAATTTGTCAAGGAAAATATCTTAGATGGATAGTGCTTGTCATGTCATTTCCGGTGGTATGTGGAACATCACATAATTCCTCACGGTTAGAGAGTTATGGCCATGAGAAGTTGGAGACCCCAGGTTTGGGTAATGGACCCAAGTTTGTTTGAAGGGTAACGATATGAGTTACGATATATTTTTAGATAATATGGATAGTACATGTCATTCTGTTTCTAGTGGTATGTAGAACGTCAAATAACTCCTCACGGTTTGAGAGTTATGGCCTTACGAAGTTGGAGGACCCTCATATGTCACCTAGAAGCCCCAAAATGTCATAGTCAAAGTGGTTTAAGAGATTTTTAAAGGTAAATAATAAAGTGAAGTGATGAGTGTATTATAATTAAAATTTAATGCAAAAAAAAATTATTTCAATAATAAATTTAATGGATAAATTAGAAGTGGACCCAACCCTAAAATAAGGAAAGTGGACCAAGTGACCTAGAAGATGTTTTTAAGGAAGATACTTGGAGAGTATAAATAAGAGGCAAGGCTCTCTCATTTGAATCAAACTTGAGAATATTGAATATCTATATGTGTATGAGGTAACCAAGGATATCTAAACTGGAATTTTGGGTGAAGATGAAGAAAAGAAGGTCGAAATGCAAGGAAGGATAAATTCTTTTGATGGTGCTTTCTAAGGTATGTTATTTACAGGTCATCTCACCATTTTCGCTATAACTTTTTTTCTATAATGATTTAGACTGTGAAATTGCTATGCAAGTGAGAAACAATATCCAAGTATATGTGGTAAAACATTCATATTGTGGGTCGTTTTATTTTGGGAGTTACACTCTGTGGAAAATAGGGTTTGTGGTCAGTCCTGAAACTAGTCAAAATCAGGTGTTTCGGGTAAACACGTCATAACTTCTTCATAACAGATCCAAATTTAGTGAGACCAAATGTGTTGGTTAGGGTACAGTATGTAGTATTTTTTTTAACATTTTCATATCAATTCATCAAATATTTTGTGCGGGGAACGCTCTACAAGGTCTCTCTCTAGAATAAGCCAGAATTCAGCAAGGTATGTTATTTTTTCTATAACTTCTTTTCTGAGAGGTTCCAAGTAGTGAAACTTTGAGGAATTGCATAAAACACACTGAAGAACATTGTGTATCAGTTTAATATATTTATACATTACAAGTTCAAAGTTATGATTACTTCAAGTTAGGGTTGTTGACTAATCCAAAACTAGGCATGTGAGACTAAAGAAACGTTTGATGAAAAAACTAGTCTCTTGTTTTTTAAAGTTAAGGAAGGTTTGTAGGAATGTGATAATATACACCAGGTCTATTATAGAGCTACAAATCAGATTTGGATGATGAAATTGATGAGTGCTTTTGGTTGTGGTACATGTTGAGTACATGGTTGAGACAAGTAGTTGATGAGTTGGTGCACATACATGAGGTGTATAGTTGATAATGTTGATAAATATTGATGAGTCATAGTTGATGAGTAGTTGACACATGATTGGTACATACTTGGTACATGGTTGGATGCACTTGTTTATGGTACAGGTTGATTACAGGTTGTTGCATGGTTGATGAACTTGTTTATGGTACAGGTTTATTACAGGTTGGTGCATGGTTGATGCACTTGTTTATGGTATAGGTTGATTACAGGTTGAGGTATAGGTTGATGCATGGTTGATGCATGGTTCATATTTATTGGTACAAATTTACAATGGTATATCTCACAGTGATAGTGTGACAGTGGTTCCATCATTCTACTTCTACTTCAGGGTGGCAGGACGGGGCAAGGACAGGTGGTTGTAGCCACCTTCCGGTTGTAGCTGGAGAACATAGGGGGTTGTAGCCTCCTTTTGGTTGTAGCCAGAGAATTGGGGAGTTGGAGCTTCCCTCGGGTTGTAGCCTGAGAAACTAGGGGGTTGGAGCCTCCTTCCAGTTGTAGCTAGAAAACAAAGGAAGTTGGTTCTTCCAATGAATGTAATTCTTCAAGACATATAAGAAAAAACATTCTATGGTTTTCTCCCAATTTGGGTTTCCACGTAAAACACTGGTGTACTGTGTATGTGTATGATTGTTCATTTGTTCATTTCTTATTTACTCTGCAGTTATTGGATGATAATGCTTCAATGATATAACACTTGGATTATATGGTTAAAAATGGATTAAATTTTTGTATTACTGATTCACCCCCCCGAGTAATCCAACATCGTCATGCCAAACATGTTGGTCAGAATCGGTACCAAGGCAATGGGTGTAAAGGACAAACTGTAAGAAGTAGCTTGTCCGCTAGGTTGGTTACTCCATCCAGAAGCATTAGGAACAGGATTAGACCCAGGGTTAAAAGGAGGAAAGCCTCCAACTATAGGAGTCTTTTGCGGGACATGGGTACCACCAAACAAGAATGGAGTATGTGGAGGCGTTTTTCCCCCAAGTCCAATACTAGTATTCAAACTAGATGTTGGGATGGAGGTTGAAAATTGCGATGTGAAATTAGGCATACCATAAGAAAAAGGAATAGAGGCCATAGGGATGGACTAAACATTATAGCCCGACAAGTGACAAAGGTTACCAAAAGGGTTCATGGCTATAGGCTGAGTATTCACTATAGGACGGACAGAGGTGATGATAGGAACCTTCGACACTAAAACCATTGTGATTGAAGGTGTTGAAGGGATACCGTTAACTATAGAAGGTATGGGAGTTGAAGGACTCCCAACATCTTTCCAACTTGATTCAGTACTCATCCTTGTATGATCACAAGTATGATAAGTGGAGGTGTTTGTACCATGTTTCATAACTTTTCACCTTTTAGAAGTCAAAGACTCAAAATGTGGTGGTTACTATAACAAGCAGTGAGACCTGTGGGGAAGCTAGTCTGGCTCCACGATGACTCAAGACTCGGGATATAAAAAACAAATCCTAAGTCCAACTAGTAATCAAAGAGCACACCAAAATGAAATAAAAAAAGGCCAACATGCACACAAATAGGATAAAGTGGATGAAAAGGGCCTCCCTCCCTAAAGTAGGTATGCCTCACCCAAGAGGGGCCTAATACTCCCTACTAAATATAGGAGGTATCAGAATAAGTTGCAAGGGCCTTCGTGGGCTTAACAATCAGTTGGTTAGATCCCACCAGAGAGGTAATCCTCCATAATTTAGGTTGTGTCTTGTCCGACCCTTATCTGACCTAGGGTACCTGCAAAATAACCCGAGCAAGTAACCTATGTGGTACCTATGTCAAGAAACTAAGCAATCACAATACAACTGATGCACAAGAAAATAGTCATAAGTCAAGTCCATTGTATGGGCAGGGTAAAAAATCCTGAAACCTCAAAAGCACCACCTCTCATAGAGTTAAAGGTACTAGAAAGATCCCCATATATGAATAGATCTCCAGAAATATATCTGATGCTAAGAAGGTATTGGGGGGATGTCCCCTCTACCAACCTCACATGATCTCGTCCTTAACTCCGGTGTAAGAGGAGCCTCTTGATGTCACCAATAATGCAATGGATTTCACAACTCCCTTAGTCAGCCACATATGTTGATATAATAGCCTTGGACAAGTTTACTCACAAAATCCTATTCCAAGGCTCTAAATCCTAAGCTAGTTTGTGCACCCTAGAAAATAAAATTGTTTCTAATCAATTTTAAATTATCAGTGTTTCTTTTAGTGGCCTTGATTACTCAAAAAAGGTTTGTTCGTGAAACTAATGATGTTATGACTCAACAAGTAAAATAAATGAATATGAATAAAATGAAAATTCCTAACTTGAATTCCCAATAAATGATAAGCTTTTTCCAAATGCAATTTTCAATTTAGTTTTTCAATTCCAAATAAGATGCGATCTTTCTATACATGTACTAAGATCAATGATAAGGACCTAAAAGATCAAATGCCAACAATGCAAAATGCCTAATATTTTTGTATTTTCAATATAAAAGAATGAAAATGCAAGGATTGAACAACAACTTGATATAAAAATTTCACTGTATGTAAATAGAGACAAACTAAGTAGGATATCAAGAAGCAAACACCCAGCCCAATATGCAAGGAAAATCAAATGAAAAGGATGATGAGAAAGGCACCGCCCAAAAATTAAAGAAAAGAAATGTTTCCTATCATTCCACAGACACTTAACAGTCATAACAGAGACACAAGAAGACTCAGCAACCATCAAAACCTACCTAGCAAACATCAAAACCAACAACCAAGAAACAAAGGGTGATGTAGATGACTGTTCAGGAGAAAAGCGTGTATATATACCTCTTGCAGAAGGACAGTATGCGTATGTACATGAATGTCAGGTAAAAACTCGCGTATATGTGTTAAAACATAGCCAGGCTAAGTAGAAGGCTAAGAAACTCAGATTCAGAATGAATAGAGGTTGTCAAGCAGTCAGATGACAAGAAACTCAATATAAACGAGAGAAATCAAAGGAGAAAAACACTCCAAACCCTGAAAATAATATTCTTTCCCCAGTATGGTCGCCAATTATGTTATGAGGAAAATATCTCTATGGCTAGGGGTAAACCAAAACAGATGGAAATGACTGCAGAAATCAACTCTAATCTCAGGTATGCTATATAAACAAATATGTTAACGAGACAAGATAAAGATCCTACCTCGTCTAGACATTCGATGAAGTCCATCATTGAGCACTTGACTCAAATCAATACACCTACAACTTGTCCTCAACAACCAAGAAACAAAAGCATATGGTGATAATATATAGTGTTAGCACATTCAATAGCACAATACATCAACATTCATAACAAATATTCCCATGGAATAACAATTCAAATATTTGCAAGATATTAATTGGACGAGAAAAGAGTATTTCTATTAAAACGTAATCACCAGAAGTGAATGAATTACAAACTTTCGTGTCAGCACAGTTCATAACCGATAAACTAAGTACCTTCCAGTTGCGCCTCCACCACTTCAATCCTACACAAAAGGAAAGCTCATATAAGAGATACAATGAGGTTCTCAATCATGTAGGGAAGAGCTTGGGGGCTGAACAATGTGTTCAAACTTAAAAAGATAAAGGGATGCAGACTCAATATGAAGTGAACAATTTATCCAGAATAACATTGCTCTCAAAGTTGAATTATTCTCCTCTTTTCCATAGCTCGGATTTGGACCATTTATAGCCTTCAAGTGGAACTAAAGGGCCGAGTTGGAATGTTTCCAGTATATGGAATGTCAAGGATCATGAATCCCATGACGTGACATGGAAACCCGACACCATTTTTTAATTTTTGGCACAAAACCCGATGTACGTAGGTTATAGTGGTGCAACCTGCGTATACACATGTTGTATAATAGATAGGGAAAGTATATTGTTGGGTTCATGTTTTGACTATTTTATTGTGATGATAAAATCCTTTTTGCATGCGATATTACATATGCTATGATCTCATTTAGCCATTTTAAAGGTATTATCAAGCTTTATACATGAATTTTCCATGGAATCGGACAAGGTATGTGTAATCATCATTTTGCAATGGTTTTATGATTAATTCATCTTCGGTTGCATGGTTACACTGATCTAACGTTTCTTGTTTTTCTGCAATAGGTAAAAAATGTTATCCGACCTTCCATCCAGACCTTCATCCGGCATTGTTCCAGGCAACAAACTTAGATATTAATTTATGGGAATATGAAGCTTAATCATAAAAATACGACACATGGGGTTTGTTCCCAATATGCCCAATTAGGTCCCACCAGGTCCATTTCCTAAAATTGTAAACAGATTGAGAGAAGTTTGTGGTCCTCGATCCGACCCTCCAATACTCCAATACTCCATCCGACACTCCATCTGGCACCCCATCTGACACTCCATCTGGCACTCCAGTTGGCACTCAGAGCGTAGAGAAGTTGGAGATCCACATATCTCGGGGCACCTTTTATGAAATTTGAGCACACGGGTTTTTCTCCCTTGGGATCCCTCTTGCTCGATGTCCTACCAGAATTTGCTTCTAGCCATTGAAGATGCCTAAGATCCATGGCCTATTTACTCACTCTGTTTCAAGCATTTAATGAAGATTCCTTAACAAAATTAGATATTTAATGATATAACTTGTTTTTTTATGCATATACTATTCTAAGAGGATAAGTGGTCGACCTCTCATCTCTGTAAAACCTCCATAAATACCTGCTATCCATGATAGGAAAAAAATAGATTTGTATACATACACATGGAAATTATTTTGATTTTGTTGTAAAACTTTGTTTTCATGATTAATATCAATGCCATGTTAATTCTGTGATTGCATATTGTTGTTGAAGGGTAGCCATGACCTGTTGGGGGGACCACCAGTGGTCTGGGTGACTGTATAGATAGATATATTGTGTGTTTTATTTTCTTAGTTAGAATTTTTACCTATTTCCCTGTTGTATGTGTTTTTCAGTTTTAATTATTGTACATGTGAATTGTAATTTGCTTGTCTAATTCGTCTTTATTTAAAATTGCAGATTGTTTATAGGTGTTGGTTATTTGTCACGCTGTGTTTATTATTTCTTAACAATTTCCTTGTAGGCTACTAACTTAGATGATGTATTGAAGTTTTAAATTAGCTTCTGCAAATTAAAACATAGTATTATGTGAACAAGTGTAAACAGAGTTTTAATTTAGGATCGTTTGCAAGCTTCAATGGATTAATAGTAGCAAGTTTTATTAGTTGTAAACAAGCTAAATTTAATTATCAGTTTAGTTTTGTTTTGATAAATCTATTTGGTTCATTTATCTTGCTTTAGTATGATATGATAGGAATAGATTTTGGAGTTATATTTTGTTACAGCATTCTAGTTTTGAAATCTGAGTTTTAATGATATAATTAGTTTAGTTTAGATTATAAAATCTCAGTTGTGGATTTGAATTTCAACATTAATTAGAAGAGTGGATTTGAATTAAGATTTTTAATCACGAGTTCATGAGTTTGTAAATTTACTTGAATTAGTTTTGAGTTTGTAGATTTCTATACGAAGTATTTTCAATGTTATTTTAGTTACGAATTAGAATTAGAATTTCTAATTAGTGTTAGTTATGGGTTTGTGTATTTTCTTGAATTAATGTTTATTCTTTGTAGAATAGAAATGGTTATGAGTTATTTTTAAGAATAGAGTTCACTTGTCAAAATAGTCTTGATAGGTTAGTTGTTTACTTGCTTATTTTCTCAAGGATAAATAGCTTACTTCTTGTTGCTTACTTCAAAAATTGAATAGATTAACTAGATTTAAAATATATTGCTATTTGCTTATTTAGAAATAGTCTATCAATTCCTTGTTTGAAGTTGCTTAGGGTAAATAGTTCACAATTCTAGAATTTCTTAAATCTCTTCATTATTTTATTTTATTGGCATTAGAGTAGATTAGGCCAGGCTAGGCTAGATTAGAGCTCTAGACTTGCACATACAGTGTTAACACCTCAAAGCTTACGAGCCTCGGGTTCACAATTTAATGTCGAAATAGATAGCATATATTTTACTTGACATTTTTGGTGCCCTTTCCAAGGAGGTGCTAAAGGGATTAGAGCATAGGTAGGTAGGCTACCTTTAATTACACAACAAGGGAGAGAAGAAACTTTAAGATGAGAGGTAAGAACTTGTACATCCATTTTAATGGGTTGCTCCAAAGCCTTGTTGTTCCCTTTCCACAAGAGTGTTTACTTTTTCTGCAAGTTTTCTTACTTTTCTTAGTTTGTTTACTTTTCTCAGTTTGTTTACTTTCCTACGATTTACTTTCTCGCAAGTGTGCTTTCTTTCCTGCAATTGTGTTTTCTTTTTGAAGAGATAACTCTTGTGAAAACATAACTTGGTGATAGTGAGGTCTAAAGTAGCATGAGGAGTTCAAATTTTCTTTAAGTAGTATGCTTTAAGTTTTGCAATTCATTTCATTTCATTTTTTTCAATAGCGTTGAATTTCAGTATTATTTCATTGGGTGTTGTTTGTTATTCAGTTTGTTTATTAATTTTTAGTGTGTTTACTTTCTTGCAATCTACTTTCCTGCAATTTAATTTTATGCAAGTGTGTTTTTCTTTCTTTCTGCAAGTTTGGGTATGTTTACTTTCCGCTATTTAATGTAGGAGTAAGTGTGAGTTTGATTTCTTTACTGCAAGCGTGTTTTATTTCATACAAATGTGTGTTTGATTTATGCAAATATGTTTTTCTGGTAGGTAGTCTTGATTAGAATCATCAAAAACACATATAAAATTTTGGGTGTTGTAAGAACCCCAGACACTAATCTTTGTGTGAACCAAGTTTTATCAAATGACAAGATGAACTTAGAAGCAACCATTAGCTTCAGGGAACTTTCTCAAATCCTAGTAGGAGCCGAGATTTCTTATTTTCAAGAATAACATATTTTGGTAGTAGCCAAAAGTGTATCTACCTCTCCGGAAATATTAGAAGAATCAAGGTCCTATGAGCTACAAAATGATTTTCCTTGCCACACTGCAAAGGAAGATAAAAAATTATGGACTACATCCGGTGGACAGAAATCACTAAGACCTGAGATTGAGGAGTTCTCAACATCCATCTCAACAGATCCTTCATGTACTTCAGAAATAAATCATCTAGAAGAAGAGGATATGCATAGCATGATGAAGGAGAGAATAGAAATTATTGTTGATGAACATCAAGATTACATTGAAATTTGGTTTCAAGAGCTCATCAAGCCACAATGCTATTCTCTTCTTCAACACCTTTTGATGCCAAAACAAGTAGGTTGGTTGGTTATTCATATCCAGGTAATCATTGTGGTAAATTTTTCATATGCGGATATGGGTATGTTTCTTATCTTGCTTCACACATGGTTACATTGGAAAAGTTCTTACACTTGAATAAAGATTTTCCTTTCTTTTTAGGTAGGGTAGGATAATAAATAAAAGTTGCATGTTGTTAGTTTAGCTTAAAGTCTAATGCAGCCTCATTTTACATTTTCTTTTTAATAAAAGAACTATGAGATACATGTGCATGTGACTTGATCTCATTGATCTCATCAATTTTTGATATTTTAGAGTGTGGGTTTTGACAAACAGTTTGAGAGATCTCTACAGGTATTTATTTCACCATAAATGGACAATTTCAAGGAGACAAAAAGGGGAATATTTTCCTTCGAAAAATATATTTCTATATTTGAACCTTGTTGTTTGTTTAAGAATTAATTGAATAATGAATTTTTATTATTGCTTGTTGTGAATTAGCCGTATTTTTACAAGATTTCTATCTTCCTTTCTCTCAAGGCATCTTTAATGGCAATTTCTCTTAACCTCCATCACTAGAGGATATAAGGAAGTGACACCTTTTCTATCAAACCTAGAGGTTACTAGTACATTTTCCCCATGAACCCTGATTAGGTGAGTAATGTATCTTTATGAAAGAGTAGCAAGAAGGTTTGATTAGCAGTGAGCTTGCAATTTTCTATTGAGGAGTAGCCACGACCTGCTGGGGGGACCACCAGTGGTCTGGGTGAATACTTAGATAGATAGATTGTGTTTTTTATAATTCATTTCATTTTTCTGTTATATGTATTTTGCAGTTTTAAATATTGTGTTTGTTGTTTATAATTTAATTGTCTAATTCCTCTTTTGCAGGCTACTTATAGGAGTTGGTTATTTGTTATGCTATGTTTCTTATTTCCTAACAATTTTCCTATAGGTTACTAACTTAAATTATGTATTGAAGTTTTAAATTATCTTCTGCAAATTGATGATGATGATGATGATGATTAACGTCCACTAAGACCTAATTGGTCTATTGGACCTTAAGAGGGTAAGTGATTACTTATGATTCTTTAGAATTTTGTTTCTATGCTCGAAAAGCATTAAGATAAGCTTTCCAAGATCACCATACTTTTGTTGAGTTAAGAGGTTAGGAAGGTTGATAGTGTGATCAATATTTTGAAAATGAGATCTAATATGGGCATAGGCCAGACAATCTAAGAGAAAGTGCTTTTCATATTCAACCTTCTTAGTGTCACAAAGGTGACACACTCTTTCATCCCATGGCATTTTAGGAATTGACCAATGCCTAGTTTCATTATGGAGCTCATGAGAATTTGTTCTTATCTTAGCAATGCTTATTTTTTTCTTTACACTTGGCAAAACAGATAGATAATTTTGATCTTCTAGATTAGGGTTGATTACATCTTTATAATACCTTAGTTTTCTTTTTTC
>ML777275.1:452605-473532 GCA_009831015.1 Picea engelmannii
TTGTCTTCCATGTTGTTTAACTTGTTCTTATACATTAGGTATCTAGTCATAGCCATGCTCTCAATGGGGAAGAGGCTTGTTTCTACGAGGAGGATGGGATAGGGTGTATTTCCTTTAATTTTGAGATTATAGGTTATAAAATTCTTTTGTATTTGCTCTATCTTTCTCCAGGATTCATGAGAGATACTACAGCCCCAAACTTCACATCTATAAAGAATAACAGGTGTAACAAGAGTCTCAAAGAGGAGTTTCTTCTTATCCCAACTCCAAAGTTCAGTTGTTTTACAATTGTTTTCAAGCCCATAATAAGCCCATAATTAAAACATAGTAGTATTTAAAACAGAGGATTAGTTTAGATGGAGTTTCTTTTGCAAGCTTCGATGGATAAGTAATTGTGAGTTTTAATAGTTGTAATTAAGCTAGATTTGATTCTCAGCTCAAGTTATGTTTTCATGAATTTAATTGGTTTATTAATCTTGTCTTAGTATGCTAGGATAGAAGTAGATTTTGGGATTATAGTTGTACAAGTATTCTAGTTTAAAATCTGAGTTTTAATGATAGGATTAGTTCAATTATGGATTTGAATTGTAATTTTTAATGAGAAGATTGAATTCAAATTAATATTTTCAATTATGAGTTTATGAGTTTATAGCTTTGCTTGAATTAGTTTTGAGTTTGTAGATTTCGATACAGAGTATTTTCAATGTTATTTTGAATTATAACTTCTAATTAGTGTTAGTTATGGGTTTGAATTAATGTTTATGCTTTGTAGGATAGAAATAGTTGTGAGTTTATTTAAGAATATAGTTCACTTGTCGAGATAGTTTTGATAGAGTAATTGCTTACTTTCTTGTTCATTCAAAGATAGATAGATTAGTTGCTTACTTTCTTATTTACTTGTTGTTTTCTTATTTAAAAAGAGATTGAATAGATAGCTTTGAATCCGATTTCTTGTCTTTTTCTTATTTAGAGATGGTTCATAGCCCTAGGTAGTTTAAGGTTATTTTGGCCGTATAGAGTTCATAATTCTAGAATTTCTTAAATCTCTTCATTATTTTAGTTTATTGGAATTATATTAGATTAGGTTAGGCTAGGATGTATTAGAGCTATAGACCTTCACATACAGTGCTGACACCTTGAAGCTTACGAGCCTCGGGTTGACAATTTAATGTCGAAATAGATAGCATATATTTCACTTGACATTTTTGGCACCATTGTTGGGGAGGTGCTAAAGGGATTAGAGCTTAGGTAGGTAGGTTTCTCTTAATTACACAACAAAGGGGAGGAGAAACTTTAAGATGAGAGGTAAGAACCTATGCATCCATTTTAATGGGTCACTCCAAAGACTTGTTGTTTCCTTTCCGCAAGAGTGTTTACGTTTTTTGCAAGTTTGCTTACTTTTCTCAGTTTGTTTACTTTCCTACAATTTACTTTCCCACAAGTGTGCTTTCTTTCCTGCACAGTGTGTTTACTTTACCACAATTTAGTTTTCCTGCCAGTGTGCTTATTTTACTGCAAGAGTGTTTTCTTTTATTTCTTTTATGCAAATTTTATTTCTTTCATGCAAGTGTGCTTCCCTTTCGCAAAGTGTGTTTATTTTTCCTTCCAGTGTTTTTACTTTCATACACGTGTGAGTTTGATTTTGTTCCTGCAATCGTATTTTATTTTATGATTTGATTTATTTCCTGCAAGTGTGATTTATTTTATGAAATCATGGTGTGTTTGGTTTGTGCAATTCTGCTTTAAATATGTCTTTCATCTTTTAGGTAGTTGTGATTAAAAACTTAAAAAAATCTATTATAATAAAAAAAACGTTTGGTTGTTTTAAGAACCCTAGACACTAATCCCTATGTGAGGTAGGATGCATCAACCCGCAGAATGGATTCGAAGGTGACTATTATTTTGGGATAACTCTCTCAAATCCTAGAAGCAGTTGGGATCTCTTCTTTTAAGGAAGAACACATCTTGACAATAGTCAATAACTTGTCTACCTCTTTGGAAATATTAGAAGAATAAAGGTCCTATGAGCTACAAAATGATTTTCCTTTCCAAACTGCGAAGGAAGCTGAATACTTATGGACTACATCTAGTGGAGACCAATCACTAAGACCTGAGATTGAGGAGTTCTCAACTTCCATCTCAGCAGATCCTTTATGTACTTCAGAAATCAATCATCTAGAAGAAGAGGATCTGCATGGCATGATGGAGAGCATAGCAATTATTGTTGATGAACATCAAGATTACATTGAAATTTTGTTTCAAGAGGTCATCAAGACACAATACTTTTCTCTTCTCCAACACCTTATGATGCCAAAACAAGTAGGTTGGTTGGTTCTTCATATCCAAGTAATCACTGTGATAACTTTTTCATACGTGGATATGAGTATGTGTCTTATCTTTCTTTGCACATGGTTACATTGGAAAAGCTCTTACACTTGAATAATTGTTTTTCTTTCTTTTTAGGTAGGGTAGGATAGTAAATAAAAACTGCATGTTGTTAGTTTAACTTAAAGTCTAATGCATCCTCATTTTACATTTTATTTTTAATAAAAGAACTATGAGATATATGTTCCTATGACTTGATCTCATTGATCTCATCAGTTTTTGATATTTTAGAGTGTGGTTTTTGCAAACATTTTTAGAGATCTCTGCAGGTATTTATATCACCAAGAGTAGACAATTTCAAGGAGACAAAAAGAAAGTATTTTCCTTCAAAAAATATTACTATATTTTAACCTTGTTGTCTGCTAAGCATCAATCAAATAATGAATTGTTGTAATTAGACACATTTTTGCAAAGATTTCCACCTTCTCTTTCTCAAGGCATATTTAATGGCAGTTTCTCTTAACCTCCACCACTAGAGGATATAAGGAAGTGATACCTCGACTATCAAACTTACAGGTTACTCATACAATTTCCCCAAGAACCCTAAGTAAGTGAGTAAAGTATCTTTATTAAAGAGTAGCAAGGATGTCTGATTAGCGGTTAGCCATGGAAACATCACAATAACTTAAAAAAAAAGTGAGTTGAGCCTAAAGATACCTTTATGTTCATTCCCAATGGTACCATCCACTACACACTAAAAATGCTTGATTATACCATATCTTTAGATAGCATATGTCCTCTTAAGTACCCCTTACATCAAGACAATATCTAAGGAATACATAAAGGAGAGTCATCCTCTAACATAAATACCATCCCAGTCTTAAATAAAATTTCCATAGTTGTCTCCCCATCTTCTTGCCAAAAAGAAACCTTTATATTAAAATCTTAAAATATGGTGGACCATTCTTTGAGGGTGTAAGAGGCTAACCTGTCGAGATACTGAACATGTTTGTTGGCAGTGGGTATCGGCTTATGGTATGACTAGGTAAACTCATTGGGGTATTGAATAGGCTTGTTGGCAGTGGGGCATTCTACCTAGCGAGCATGATAATTTGACAAAAAAATAATAAATAAAATTCCTAAATCTTAAACTTGTCCTAATGTACGAAATTACTTGTAGACAAAGCTGAAAAGAAGTATGTATGGTTAAGCTAAGGTCAATGAAATCCATAACTCTTCCATTGGGAACTAACTTTAAGACTATCTTAAGACTCTTTCACTTACCTCTTCTTAACTATATGTAGGATGTTCTATCATGTAGGTGGGGCCATATTCTAACCTTCTCATCAGACTAATGTGTGAAATTTATCTCTACACTTGGAAAACTGTAAATCTTAGGCTATTGGGAGAATTGACTGGTTCCCTATATTTTTTATTGTGAGGTGTCACAATACTTAGGAGTGGGGGAGGGGTTTCATGAGATAACAAATGATAAATACTGCCTATCTATAATCCGTGAGAAGAAGAATTATAATCTTTGTAATTTTTTTGTATATTGCTTTCATGATATGGGCTATTATATCAACAATTATTTTTTTAATTGAAATGTTAAATTAGATACCAATGACATCACTGTGTGTTATAATCCTGTTGCGCATTTTATTTATTTATTTATTTGTTTATATAATGGAAGACTTCTTAACTAGTTCTTTGTGACAATTACAGATCGATAACACATTGTTAAACTCACTACAGATCTTTGTTACACACCTATGAACGAAGGAACAAGGTTAAGTGGATATGTATTAGGATAGGTATTTAGCTCAGTGTAGTTTTGATTTGGAGTTTTATGTATGATATTCTAGGTCTAGGGATCTAGGCCAGGGTTTCCAAAAGATGATTTGTAAATATAGAATGGTGTAAGGTAGGTATACTCGGTAGCATTTAGGATTTGTCATTGTGTATAGGGTAGATGCGGTGAGTTTCAACATGGGAATGAGATCATGAATCCATTCATTAGAATAAGGTGTAACATAACATGAAAGTTTCATCCAAAACAAATCAAATAACTTTCAATTCTTCTTATAATCTTATGAAACAATCATAGGAAAGCATGGAAGTGGCAGCAAATTGTAGCAGAAGAGAAGCAATTTTTGGAGGCCTTTCTCGATGAGTTTTTTTTAATGAAAAAGTTATGAATGGAAAGTTGAATATGTTCCTTACACTTTGGAGTCACTAATCCAAGAAAAACCTACATCTAACCCCTTCAAAATTGATTTGAAAACAATCTGTTGAAAAGAGAGACAACTGTGACAGAAGTGCAATAGAAAATATGTGTAAAATATGGGGAGATAACTTTCTAACCATAACATATTTTACAACAAGGGGAGAGGTTTTTGTACATAATATTTTTTTCAAGATAAACCTCTCTCAGGTTTGTGAAATTCATTCCCATGTGCTTGGAATATGTGCCACAAAAGAATTACTAAAACATGTAATTAAATTGGAGAATTCGATTTTCTGAAATAGTCCTCCAAGAAAGTTCAATATCTCCCACTATATGATACCTGTGTAAAACCTGAAGGAGTTTATTATGATTAGGGATTTTATTAGAAAAAACATCCTTTGGGTTTCCAAAATTAATCTTTATTTGGTCAAAAACCTCTTTTGAAAATGATGACCAAAAATAGGAAATTAAATTGGAGAATTTGATTTTCTGAAATAGGCCTCCAAGAAAGTTGAATATCTCTCAATATATGATACCTATGTAAAACCAGGAGGATTTTATTGTGATGTGGTATGTCCTTAGAAAAAACCTTCTTTGGTTTTCTAAAATTCATCTTTATTTGGTCAAAAAAATTAGTTGAAAATGATGACCAAAAACAGAGTCAAAAGTGCAACGTGGTCTTGTAGAACACTTTTGAGTGACTTTTCTTGATCCATTTTCTGATGTAGTACTGACTAGCCATGTGTCTCTAAATATTGATGTCCTTGTTGGCCTTTTTCAGGATAATATCTAGGTTTTCATTGAATCTTCCATGACAATACTCTCTGTCCTTTTTAAATTCAGTTGAAATAGTGCCTTCAATGTCTTGTTAACATAATGGAGGAGATGGCTGAAGACTCATTTGACAATAGAAAGGCATGTCAAATTTTATTTGAAAATACAAACATTTGACCTAGGACCCAAACAATAACCTTGAAAGATTACATTTTATCATTGGCAACTACTCTACTCTAACAGACTCCAAACCCTCCAACTCAAATTATCTCTCTATCTGAACAAAAGACTAAGAAACTTGTTGATTCCCCTGCATCCTCATCGAGCAAGAAAACTAAAAAGTCTACTGATAATTCTCCATTTCCATCAACACCTATTGATCCTCAACCTAAGAAATTACAAGATTCATTTCAAGATGATTTTACTTTAGTCCTTATGAATAGAAGAGGAGTCAATCGCTTTAAAGGGGAATATTTTCAAAGAAGTACCCTAAGTGCAAGTAGAAAGACTAATATAAAAACCCCAAGCACTTCAGATCCTATCCAAGTGTATTTCGATCATGAAAGCCCTCATAAAAGAATTAGGGAAATTTCTGCATGAGAGCTTGATCCTGATAGAGAAGTAAAATCTGCACCTATTCATTCTCACAAGCCCTCTGTTACTCCTACATCATAGATGCCTACATCAGCTTCCAAAGTTGACAGACCCTCTACATCCATCAAGGGATCCAAGCCCTCTTTTGAAACATTTGATCATACTCCAGTTTTTGAAAACTTACAACAAGAAAATGTTCATTTGCTGCAACAGTTGGAGGAGTGAAAGAATTTGGATAGGCATCGCCATCATGATAACGCAGTATTGGAAGAAAAAGTGAATTCTCTCCAACAGTTGGTTGATCAAATGACCAATGCCAATCGCAGCCTCCACACACAATTGAAAAATTGTAAGTGGCCCAAGACAAAGTCTTCAAGACAAGAGGAAGAAGCTTCTAAACCTAATCCATCCCCTCCTTCACAAGTCTAGTCATGTTGGGTGATTCATTTTTGTTTGCAGTGGGGCCTGCAAATCCTTAAGCATGGGGGTAATGTTGGGCTTGTATTTTGATTGTTTTATTGTGATGATCAGGTCATTTTTGCATGCAATATTATATGTGTTATGCTCTCATTTAGCCATTTTGAAGGTATTCTCAAAGCTTTATATATCAATTCACCATGAATTCGCACAAGGTATGTAATTATCATTTTTGTAATGGTTTTTATGAAGATTTTTATGAAGATCTAATGCATGTTTTTCTTGCAACATGGAAAAATTGTGATCCGATCCTCCATCCAGACCTTCATCCGACACTATTACAGGCAATGAAATTCATGCTTAATTTATGGGAGGATGGAGTGGAATCAGAAAAATCTGACACATGGGTTTTATGCATAATATTCCCAATTAGGTCCCTTGTGAGTTGTTTCCTAAAATTCTGAATGGAATGAGAGCAGTTCGTGGTTTTAAATTCGTCATCTGACACTCCATCTTGCACTCGGAGCGCAGATGAGTTGGCGGTTAACACATTGGTGGCCTGTGTTGGGTGAATCAACGACCTAGGTTTTGTGCCCCCTTGTGGCCTCCAACTACTAAGCTCTTGAAATCTCAGATTAGGAATTTATGCTAATCACTGAGTGGTTCATTCAGCTTCTATAAGCCAAAGATTGTTAGAATGCATTTAATGGGATTTACCATTTTTAGAGGAGGTCAAACCTTCTAGTGGTCGAACTCTCGAACTATAATTAGCTATAAATACCACCAGTTGTGGCCAGACCACAGGAAAAAATTTTAAGAAGACATTTCAATGTGTAATTGAGATATCTTTGCAAATTTATGTTCAGACTGCGTTTTTTTTTAAGTTAATGACATAATTGTGTTGATGTGAGCTTGCAATTTGCTATTGAGGAGTAGCCATGACCTGCTGGGGGGGGCACCAGTGGTCTAGGTGAATACTTAGATATATAGATCATGTGTTTTTATAATTCATTTAATTTCTCTATTATATGTATTTTGTAGTTTTAAATATTGTGTTTGTTGTTTATAATTTAATTGTCTAATTCCTCTTTTGCAGGATGCTTATAGGAGCTGGTTATTTGTTATGCTATGTTTCTTATTTCCTCACAATTGTCCTGTAGGTTACTAACTTAAATGATGTATTTAAGTTTTAAATTAGCTTATGAAAATTAAAACATAGTAGTATTTAAAACAGAGGATTAGTTTAAATGGAGTTTCTTTTGCAAGCTTCGATGGATAAGTAATTATGAGTTTTAATAGTTGTAATTAAGATAGATTTGATTATCAGTTCAAGTTATGTTTTCATGAATTTAATTGGTTTATTAATATTGTCTTAGTATGCTAGGATAGAAGTAGATTTTGGGATTATAGTTGTACAAGTATTCTAATTTAAAATATGAGTTTTAATGATATGAGTTTTAATGATATGATTAGTTCAGTTATGCATTTTAATTGTAATTTTTAATGAGAAGATTGAATTCAAATAAAGATTTTCAATTATGACTTTATGACTTTATAGCTTTGCTTGAATTAGTTTTGAGTTTGTAGAGTTCGATACAAAGTATTTTCAATGTCATTTTGAATTAGAATTTCTAATTAGTGTTAGTTATGGGTTTGAATTAATATTTATGCTTTGTAGGATAGAAATAGTTGTGAGTTTATTTAAGAATATAGTTCACTTGTCGAGATAGTTTTGATAGAGTAATTGATTACTTTCTTGTTCATTCAGAGATAGATATATTAGTTGCTTACTTTCTTATTTACTTGTTATTTGCTTATTTAAAAAGAGATTGAATAGATAGATTTGAAATAGATTTCTTGTTGTTTACTTATTTAGAGATAGTTCATAGCCCTAGGTGGTTTAAGGTTACTTAGACCATATAGAGTTCATAATTATAGAATTTATTAAAGCTCTTCATTATTTGAGTTTATTGGTATTAGATTAGATTAGGTTAGGCTAGGCTATATTAGAGCTCTAGACCTGCATATATAGTGTTAGCACCTCGAAGCTTACAAGCCCCGACTTGACAATTTAATGTCGAAATAGATAGCATATATTTAGTCGACATACGCTAAAGTACCCCTTACATCAGGACAATCTATCACGAATACATAAAAAAGAGTCATCCTCTAACATAAATACCATCCCAATATTAAATAAAATTTTCAGAGTTGTCTTGCCATCTTCTTACCAAAACAAAATCTTTATATAAAAATCTTAAAAGATGGTGGACCAGTCTTTGTTGTGAAAGGGTGTAAGAGGCTAACCCGTCAGGATACTAAATGGGTATGCTGGCAGTGGGTAATGACCTGTGGTATGACTAGGTAAACTCATCGGAATACTGAACATACTTGCTGGCAGTAGGGCATTCTACCTAGCAAGGGTGATAATATGACAAACAATAAACAAAATTCCTAAATCTTAAACGTGTCCTTATGTACGACATTACTTGTAGACAAATATGAAAAGAAGTATGCATGGTTAAGAAAAGGTCAATGAACTCCATAAATCTTCCATTGGGAGCTAACTTTAAGACTATCCTAATACTCTCTCGCCTGCCTCTTCTTAATTGTATGTAGGATGTTTTGTCCTACAGGTGGGGCCATATTTTAACCGTCTCATCTAACTAATGTGTGAAATTTATCACTACACTTGGAAAGCTGTAAATCTTAGGCTATTGGGAAAATTGACTGGTTTCCTATATCTTTGATTGTGAGGTGTCACAATACTTAGGAGTGGGGAAGGAGTTTCCTGAGATGAAAAATGATAAGCACTACCCATATGTATTATAATACATGAGAAGAGGAAGTAGAATCTTTGTAAAAATTATGTTATATTATTTTTATGATATTCTGGGCTATTATATTAACAATTGTTTTTATTAAAATTCTAAACTTTATACTGCTGACATAATTTATGTGTATAATTAATAATCCTGATGTGCATTATACTTTACAGTTTTTCTTAATCTATGTTTTGCAAGGGAAGACTTCTTACACTTAAATTATCCATGTAACAATTGCAGATCAATAACAAAGTAAACTTGATCAAATCTGAACTTATCACACCAAGTCTTCCTCACAAAAACAATGTTACTCCTTCCTCCCAGATGCCTACATCATCTTCGAAAGTTGATATACCTTATTCATCTATCAAAGAGCCTAAGCCTTCCTCTCTTGAGTCATCTGATCAAACCCTAGCTATCGATACATTGCAACAAGAAAATGCTCAGTTGCTTCAACAATTGGAAGAGAAAAAAACTATGGATAGGAATCTACAAAACATCGTAAAAGGCCCAAGAAAAAATGCCCAAGACAAGAGGGAGAAGCTTCTAAATCCAATCCACCCCCTCTTTCACGAGTCTAGTTATGTCAGGTGATTCATTTTTGTTTCCAGTGGGACCTGCAAATCCTCGGGCGTGGGGGTAATGTTGGGTTCATGTTTTGATTTTTTTATTGTGATGATCAAATCCTTTTTGCATGTGATATTACATATGCTATGACCTCATTTAGCCATTTTAAAGGTATTATCAAGCTTTATACATCAATTTTCCATGGAATCACACAAGGTATGTGTAATCAGTGTTTTGCAATGGTTTTATAATTAATTCATCTTCAGTTGCATGGTTACACTCATCTAATGTTTCTTGTTTGCTTGCAACAGGTCAAAAATGTGTCTGGCCTTCCATCCAGACCTTCATCTAGACCTTCATCCGGCACTGTTCCAGGCAGCGATCTTAGATATTAATTTATGGGCCTTTTCCTCAAATTGTAAATAGATTGAGAGAAGTTTGTGGTCCCCAATCCGGCCCTCCAATACTCCAATACTCCATCTGACACTCCATCTGACACTCCATCTGGCACCCCATCTGACACTCTAGTCGGCACTTGGAGTGCAGCGAAGTTGGAGATCCACATATCTCGGAGCACTGTTATGAAATTTGAGCACATGTGTTTTTATCCCTTGGGATCCCTCTTGCTTGGTGTCCTACCAGAATTTGCTTCCAGCCATTGAATATGCCCGAGATCCATGGCCTATTTACTCACTATGTTTCAAGCATTTAATGAAGATTCCTCAACAGAATTAGATATTTAATGATGTAACTAATTTTTTTATGCATATACTATTCTGAGAGGATAAGAGGTCGACCTCTCAGCTCTATAAAACCTCTATAAATACATGTTGTCCATGCCAGGAAAAAAAACGGATTTGTATACATACACACATAAATGATTTTGATTTTGTTGTAAAACTTTGTTTTCATGATTAATATAAATGCCATGTTAATTCTGTGACTGCGCCTTGTTGTTGAAGGGTAGCCATGACCTGTTGGGGGGCCCACCAATGGTTTGGGTGATTGTATAGATATATATCTTATGTTTTTTATTTGCTTAGTTATAATTTTAACCTGTTTCCCTGCTGTATGCATTTTTCAGTTTTAATTATTGTACATGTTAATTGTAATTTGCTTGTCTAATTCATCTTTCTTTAAAATTGCAGATTGCTTATAGGAGTTGGTTATTTGTCACATTGTGTTTATTATTTCTTAACAATTGCCCTACATGCTACTAACTTAGATGATGTATTGAAGTTTTAAATTAGCTTCTCCAAATTAAAACATAGTATTATGTGAACAGAGGATTAGTGTAAACGGAGTTTTAATTTAGGATCGTTTGCAAGCTTCAATGGATTAATAGTTTCATGTTTTATTAGTTGTAAACAAGCTAAATTTAATTGTCAGTTCAGTTATGTTTTGATAAATCTAGTTGGTTCATTTATCTTGCTTTAGTACGATAGGATAGGAATAGATTTTGGAGTTATGTTTTGTTACAACATTCTAGTTTTGAAATCTGAGTTTTAATGATAGAATTAGTTAGTTTAGATTATAAAATCTCAGTTGTGGATTTGAATTGCAATTTTAATTAGAAGAGTGGATTGAAATTAATATTTTTAATCACGATTTCATGAGTTTGTAAATTTACTTGAATTAGTTTTGAGTTTATAGATTTCTATACAGAGTATTTTCAATGTTATTTTAGTTACGAATTAGAATTAGAATTTCTAATTAGTGTTATTTATGGGTTTGTGGATTTGCTTGAATTAATGTTTATTCTTTGTAGAATAGAAATAGTTATGAGTTATTTTTAAGAATAGAGATAAATTGTCAAAATAGTCTTGATAGGTTAGTTGTTTACTTGCTTATTTTCTCAAGGATAAATAACTTACTTGTTGTTGCTTACTTAAAAAATTGAATAGATTAACTAGCTTTAAAATAGATTGTTATTTGCTTATTTAGAAATAGTCCATCAACTCCTTGTTTGAATTTGATTAGGGTAAATAGTTCATAATTCTAGAATTTCTTAAAGCTCTTCATTATTTGAGTTTATTGGCATTAGATTAGATTAGGCTAGGCTAGGCTAGATTAGAGCTCTAGACCTGCACATACAGTGTTAGCACCTTGAAGCTTATGAGCCCCGACTTGACAATTTAATGTCAAAATAGATAGCATATATTTCACTCGACATATATGTGGAAAAATATAGTTTTTATCTCTGGGATTTTCAAAAAGGGACTTCAAGTCTGCATAGGGAAATGGATCAAGACCTTCTGAACAAATTTGCATAGGGAGAGACAAATATTTTTGTAACACAACGAGAGACTTGAGGGCAGGCATTCTTTGGTATAGTTTAGAAGGTTTGAACCTCCCACGGGGAAAAGGCTTGGAAGAGAAAGGGTTCTAGGAAGGTGGAGTCACCGGATGAACTTCAATAAGAGCTCATCAGAAAATATGGAAATGAAATGTCCCTTGAGTGGAGTCATGAGGAAAGCTATGGAAGAGCCTTTGGGATAGCTTTCCAAAGTGAACTTAGGGTTCGAAAGAGGATTTAAAATCCTCCCCAACGATGGTGAAATTTTTTTATTACAAAAGTTGTAGGTTGGGAAACTCGGGACCCAACCACCAAAATGGAGACAAATTAGAGAGCACCTACCCAATGTCACCCCAGGAAGGTGTTCTCGTCCCTTTAGAGGTGAAGCAGTCACCTCAAGGGAGGAATACTGATGACCCTAGGGAGGATTGAGATGAAAAATGTGATGTACAAATGGATTCCCATAAATTTCAAGTGTATAGATGGAAAATGGAACTTGGTAATGAGTCTTGAGGGTTTTTTGATGTTTCCAAATCTTTGAGTGACCTACAAAGAGATAATACCTTCCTGAGACACAAGGAAAACCAAGTATACAATGCAATATATCAATTGGAAAAGAAATTTAAGCTTGATGTACCTAATATCAGATGTTAGTAATAGTATATATCAGCAATGAAATGGCACAATACACTTCTAAAAAAATGATATAATCAAGTGAAAGATGCAAGAGATCAACTAGCTAAACACTAGTAAAAATCAAGATTTAAAGACCAAGAAACTAGCATGAAAAGGTACGGTTGTTGTAAACACTTTATGCAGTAATATAAATCAGACTTATGGATGTAACAAAAAATTATTACAGAAAGAATATCAACTTCTTAAACCCCCTCAATTTTTCCAAAAAGTATGCTAGGCCTAGTAGCTTAAGTGTGCAAACTTTGAGCAAACTTCAATGGTTGATTTAAGAGTTATTGAAGAAGTTAGATTAGGGTTTCTGCAACCCTAGTGGATGAAGATAAAAGTTTTTAATATAATCAATAACTAACCCTTTAGAGGGTATTCCCTAGTGTCTGAGAGGTGCTCTAGGCACAAGAAACAAAACCCAAATTGCAAAAAGTTGAAATGACCGCAAATCATGTTTCCCAATGCAACTATTTTATTTCTCCAATGCAAAATATTCATATTAGTGCCTTTAAAATTGGGTAAATTGCATCTTTAAAGAACAATTTATATAAAAAAAAAACCTATGGTTTTAAACCCTCTTACTCCCTAGGTTATGCCAACCAAACTTAGAGTAAATCTAGGAGGGTATACACACTCGTATTCCTCCTAACAACCCTTGCAAAAAATAAAGACTTAAAACTTTAACAAGGAGATGAAGCAATGATTTAGGGTGTATCTAAACTACTCCTCCCTAGGTTTTCCACCATCAATAACCAAAATAAGAAAGAAATAAATAGCATATGCATATTTTTCCTTACCTAATCCAAGAAAATGAGATATCAAAACCCTAGTTTACCATGCAACATTCATCCAAGAGTCAAGAGAGAAAGCCTTTAGGGGTGTACATCACACCTCCTCATCCATTCACCAAGAGGCATTCACCAAAATACATTTCACAAGAGATAAATACCATAATCACCAAGAGTAGCGAAAATTCCATCCAAGTACTTCTCACAATGGCAGAGTTATCTTACGAAAAGAGATTCACATGATCTCTATTTATAAAAAAATGTCTAATGGATAGTTTGTCCACTTAATTTTAGGGTAAAACACAAGATATGGGTCAACAAACCTAATATTTCCCCTTTACACAAATAATATTAAACAATTCGTCCTAAAATTTACTTTTGCACAAAAGAAGCCCTAAAAGAAGATGATGTCACCCCTTTAGAGGATGTTTTGGCACTTTGAGAAAGTCATTGGAGAAGAGGATGGAGGTTATTGGGGCTCCTTGAGCCTCCTCATCAAGTGATAGGGTCAATATGTGCCTCCTCTAGTCAAAACATGCCAAATTTCAATTTGAAATCACTCCATCAACATCAAACCCCCTCAAGCATGACGTCAACCCTCAAAAGATGATGTTTTTCCTCTCCTAGGAAATTCATTAGGGTAATAGGGGCTGGATAAGATCATCCATGACGTCAAGAAAGCCTCCAAAGGAATCTCTCTACGATCTGTTATGTGGCCCTACAACATCCAACTTGTGAGCTATTTTCCCCATGGAAGCCCAATATAGGCTTGTCCTCCCAAAACTAACCACCAAGCAAGGTCATGCAAAACAAAAGGGTACGCCCTCCAAATATCAAAAGTCAAATATATCATGACAAGTGTAAACCATGTCTAATAAGAAAGGCACTTAAACATGTGCATCAAAACTACCTCATCAAATCAAAAAAATGCTCAAAAACCATATACAATTGACCAAGTTTAAGTATGGGAGGGGTGTCATAAAGGTCCTATTGGGTAGACCAAATCCCTCAAGTAGAGGATCTCCCAAGGATGAACTTTCAAGGTTATGTAGTGGATGATGAGGTGGAAGGGGTTTAGACTGCATAGCTCATTGATTTTCATGATATATAAGGACTCGTATTATCTCATTCATGGGTGCCTTTGTAGAGGGTGTGTGACACCTTCGTTTGTGATGCACTTTTTCCAAGCGCATCTTCTTGTCATTCTTTATTTATTTCATGCTTTAAGGAAAAAATTGAACACCACTATCCTGGCGTGGTGTCTAGATAATGACAGTCTCACTCATAAGTACCTTGTGGAAATGAGAAGGATGGCTCATGATGAGACCCCCTTTCTCTCAATTGTGTAACTGAGAGCCACTAGCATGGCTTGGTGACCAGATGATGGTAACTTCATACCTCTAAATACCTATGATCATTATAGGTTGTCTCGTGATGAGACCTCCCATCCTCCAACTAACCCCCTAAGCATTCATTATCGTTTATTTCTTTTGGGTCCCCCATTTCTTACAGAGAAGAATTTAATTTCTTTCTCATAGATTCGTGGGTAAAGCATCTGGAAGGTTTATATCTAGTATTTTCTCTCTTTATCCAACAACAATCCCTCTGGGCCTTTAGACCCTTCTTCCCATGAAATGAGGTACATTCCCTTCTTGGGTCATTAAAGTCAACGGTCCTAGAAGAGGATAGTAATGGTGGGAATGTAGTGAGCGGAAAGTGGTAATTATGGTAGGGAATGGTACGATAACCCCTCAAGGGACCCCCAATTGCAAACGTTCCCTAAAGGTTGGCCACTTATTAGGAAATCTATGACACTCACCATGGTGAAACAAGGTCAAAGGAATAATGTCCAAGTAGGTGTTATATAATCAAAATAAGCTTAAATAAAACATGTTCAAATGCCTTAAATATTAGGGTTATTACCTGCCACAATACCTGACTTGTATTGCATGGAGAAGGACCGATCTTCCTTCCAGAAGCTAGCTGGTCTGGTGGATGTACTGACAATGGATCAGAATGTGGTGATATAGTGGGATTATGTATGTGCAAGTGGATATTGTTGGTCATGTAGTCTCTTGAAACTCCATATCTACAACCTAAGGGCCTCAAGAAATGATATCCTTAGTTATCCCACAAAATGGGGATAATAGGGACATAATTACTATAAATATAGGATAGATGTGTGCAGTTGTAGAGCATCCAAGGAAGGGATCAAGTATAAGGTGCGAAAAAATTATCTGAGGTGCGCTAAAGGTGTTGCGATGTATTTATAGGATCTAAATGTGTGCAAGATAAGTATAAGGGATTTTATTGAGGTCTTTCTTATTCTCAAGGTGCATTATGAAGGACTGAAGGTCTTTGATGCTCTCGTGTGCACTATGTTTTGGTTGTGATATTGTCTTCGATGGATGTTTCTGTCATTGGATGTTTCCATTAGTGGATTTTTTCATAAGTGGGTGTTGTCATTAGTATATGTTGTTGTTAGTGAATGTTTCCATTAGTGATTACATTATGGTGCTCAAATAAGGAGATTGGTGTCCCCAACAGATTAGTTCCTACATCTTGTTGAGTTAGTGCTTAGTTGAGGAGATTGGTGTATCCAGTAGATTGGTACCTACATATTTCTAAGTTAGTGCTCAGTTAAGGATATTGGTATCTCTAGTAGGTTGGTTCCTATAATATTTGTAACATTAGTTTGGCACCTACAAACATTTACAAATATAAGTTTATGGTTTTCTCTCGATTGGGTTCCATGTTAAACTCTATCCATTATAATTTGAGTTTATATGTGAACATTTTGTTAGCACTGAGAGTCTCACTTAGACTATTTTAAGTGTAATCCTAGTACCCATCATAATGTTTAGATTTGGATGAGTGATTATATTAAAAAATGGATCAAACTGATAAGGTTCAAAGCCTGATCTAATGCACAAAATTCCAAAGATTATATTCCAACAAAAAGGGCTATCATAATCTCCAACCAGCACATATTTGAAATATGAATAGAAGAAAATGTAGAAAAACATCAAGATGAATAGTCAATTTCACATCAGGCTTGATTTCCACATTCATATGGCTGAAATTTCATTAATTAGGATCCTTCTAATCAAGAAACAAAGATTTGTTCCAAGAAGAGATGCTTCACAAAACACACAGTAAATCATCCACTACATAACCATGTTAGAAAAGTTGTTGATAAATCCTTTATCAATCAGTACTCCATTAGAGAAAGAAGATAAAGAAAATGAACAAATAAATGAGAAAAAGTTGATCTTTGACTACACAAGAATCCTCCTTCTAGATATACAAAGTCTGAGAGTTTACAAAATAGTAACATCCTTTTTCCTATCACTCCAACCCTTTCCTTATCAAAATCCACTTCCATGTATAGTGAATCATCCCTATATATCCTAAGGAGGTCGAAACCAAAGAGATACATGGGATCCTCCTCCATTTAGGAGTCTTGTTACAAAATATTCCATCAAAAACATAACAAATTCCTATTTTATGGGATATTGTCTATTGAGATAAATGCCTTTTGAAACAGGTCATGTTACATGATATGGATATGGAACACATATCCTTCATGTCCAAATAACTCCTATGAGACCATTCAAACCTTCTCTGACAGCTGGCATCCTTTACATAGCTCAAATTTATCAGACTATTAGAGTTTGCAACGCCTTTGACAACATGCGCTGCAAACTTTCCTATAGGTGATGTTTTTGTATTTTCTCCCAAAATATAAACTGGGTCGGGCGGAGTTTTTGTCATCAAGTCAAAAACATCATTTGTTTCCTCCACACCAAATTTTAGAGGAACCCAGATTGGATTTCAAACGTTATGATCAAAACAATCCTTTGTTGTGTGCTAATTTCTTACAAATTGTCATAAATTACCAGTTCACAACGAACTTTCCTGTAGTTGCCTTTTTTTTCTTTTGCAAAAATATTTAACATCCAAAAAATATATCAGGTGTCCAAAAGTTTTGTAATCTTCATAATCTTAATAATCTTGATTAAAGGAAAGCACCCAAACTGATGATCATGGCTTACAAAACATAGCCATCACCAAAAATGTTGTAAAATGCATGAAACAAGAAATTCGGGTTTTAATGACTAAAATGTTTTCAAAAGGAAGAATTTGTCCAAAGATTTTATATAACTCACTCTATACACATTGAGGTATGAGACATTACACTCTTCCAACAGGAGGAATAAGGAACAACAACTGAGAGTTATAATAAAAGGGAGACAAATGTGAATTTTTTGCTAAAACATGGATTTTTATAAGTATAAATATCAGTTAGCAGCATTGATGATGTGTGAAACTTAAGTTTGCTTCATCATATGACCAAGAATACATTTAAAATTAGATAGGGGTGCATATCCACTCTCTCAAAACTGAGCTTTTAAATATGTAGATGATGAGGGTTTCAACAATGCTGGAATAGAGGGTTCGCAACGCTAGGTGAAATTTAGTGGGATAGGTGGTTTCTTAGCACTGGAAAATATGGATGAGGTATAAAGGCAGCCTGGTTTAGTGAGAAAGGTTCATAACATCATGGATATGAGTTTGAAAGATAGAAGAAAAATAAATGGACAGTTCGTAGCACCTGATTCAAACATGAATTGCACACTTTGAGGAAAATGTTATAAGATCTATGACATAATCCCTAAAAAGTGGTTAAATGTAGGCTTTGAAAACAAGGAAATCCTATGACATGATCCTTTAATTGCAATGATGATAAATGAATGCATGAGGTACTTAGAGTACATTGCAAACTCTCCTAGTGAGTTAGCAACACATACACCCAACTTTGACTTGACACTTAAACAGATGAAAGGTGACAAGGAGAAACTTGTGTACAAATTGGAGGTGTGGCATGTTAAGGTAATGATGTAAGGATCAAAGGTGTGACTCAAGAAAAAAACCAAAGTGATTATTTTTTACCCCTGCAATTCTATGTGCTAACATCTAGCTCCACAGGGGATGACATGCTCTCTGTGAAATTCCAAGGACATGCAGTTCCAGTGCCTTATCCATTGGGATATGGAGTCATCTAGTATCAAACCTGTGCAACCAATCCTCTGAAACACTTCAAGTTCTGTCACTTATTCATACAAATTGAAAGACCTGCTACAAACAAACCTCATACTACAAATTTGATCACACTGTGCAAACTAAAGAAAATAAAATGCCTAGGAAGCAAGCTTATTACCTACACTACCCTAATCTAACCAGATATCCAATTTAATCAAGTAAATGAAAATTTCCATAGCAACCATTCAAGTAGATTCATGAAATAAATAATCCCATCTTTTCCATTGGTTAATAGATAACAACAGAAATATAACAACATCCATATAAACTCTTTAAGAAAATCATACTCATCCACAAGTGTTGGTGAAATGATGAAATCTGAAATCTTCAAAGAATTTGAAAGATATGACTCCAATAAAAATACTATTGGATCTTCGAAACCATGATCAGAAGCCTGTTGATTCAAAAAATATGACGGCCAATGCATACATTCCATCTTGCTAAGAAAGATTTGACCTCTTTGTTCTTTCGAGAGAAACTCTTGGCTATCAAGAGTGACAATTTTCTCTTTAGTAAAATGGTCACATGATAATTGTATAGTAGGATTTTAAAAATTCCAATTATGATTAGCTGCAAATATATAATTATCTATAAAACCATCTGTTACTGCCTGCTCAAAATGATTTGGAAAATCATCACAAACATGATCTATATCCCTGTTTATAGAAAAATATGAAAACATTGTATAATTTTGTACCAAATCTGAATCATACTTACACTCTTCTTGTTTCTCATGTGCATGCAAATCTTCAAAGTAAGCCTGACCTTGAATCCTTTTACAAGCCTAGAATTTCTCATCAACTTCTTCAGCATCCTCAAACAACTATTGCAATGATGAATATTTGCGTTTTCTTAGAAAAAGGACAAGATCTAGGTGTTGAGATGCTACGTGGTAAACCATAGCTGCAGTCTCAGAAGGTTGAATCTACAAAGGCATGTTGTAATAAAAACTGTGAAACCTCCTATTGAAGGTGGCCACATCTTCATCTTATTTTCTTTTATGAGAAAAAAACTCAGCTAAGTGATGATCGAATGACTTGTTCTTTCCCCAATATCTTAAAAATGCATCATATAAGTCAAACCATGAAATAATGGAACCAACTTCCAGACCTTTAAACCAAAAAGCAACATCCCCAACCAAGTATTTGGAAAATAAACTCATGGTGATATCTTCATATACTATTTCAAAATTATCAACAAAGTTCTCAAAGGCTGCCAAATGCTTCTCAGCAGTGATATGATCTTCTCCAATAAATCAAGGAAGATACTCAAAAACGTTGAGAGGGTACGGATGAAGGTGAGATGGCATCCTTAAGGGTTTAAAATGTTTCTCTCTAATTCTAGATTGAACATTAGTGGGCTAAAAATGAGGTTTAATAAGTTGATTGCAAGGTATAAAAAATACTTTAGGAGGTAAATCAACTTCATAATTCTCATGACAATAGGGTTGATCAATTTCAAGAGGGATTGAGATATGGACTTCATTCTTCTCAATAGACTGAGGTGAAGAGACATGATCATCATCTACAACATAGGAAGAATGAAGACCTTCTTCTTCCAAAGAGGGATATATAATTGAAGGCTTATGATCACCAGAATAGACAAAGAAAGGGATAATTTCTTTTATATGTAAAGGGAAAGACAAGAATGAAATGAAGAAGAAGAACAAAAGTTCATGGAGAAAACTAATGAGATGATACCTAGTTTTTCCCTTCCTTCTTTTCATTTTTTTGTCAACAAGATCCTTCCTCCAGTGGATTCTTTGATTGTGGAGTCTCCAGGTAGAATATTGCAGTCAAACTTTCTGTCATTCTCTTGTCTACCTGTTGGAACTATTTTTACAGGCAGCATAGACTTGTCATTGATGGAAAGTATAGTAGTAATGCTGGCTTAAGTGGCTTACGTACAACAGTGAAGCAGACATCAGAATCCTTTAAGGATTCGAGGAAGATAAGCTCAGGAGGAATAGCATTCTTATAAGCGCAAGAAGCACAGGAAAGAGACCGAGAGCCGTCGGATCTCACTCGGAAATCCCGACAGCTGTTGGATCGGGAGAAGCTGTGCAGATGTTAAGCGCAGGAGTTGGCGTGTAGAAGAAGTGATCTGCGATGTCAGATTGGAAGCAGATACTCGACAGCCATCAGATCTGCAAAAGATGCAAGGGAGAGAAGCCATCGGACATCAGGAAATCGGAGTTTCTGAGGTCGAAGGAAACGAGAGATCGAAAGTCTCAAAATCCCGAAGGGATCGGGACCGTCCATCTGAGAGGACGCGTGGCAGGAGATTGGTGCCATCGGCAAAAGGCTCGACAGGAGGTCGTTCATCGG
>ML777275.1:481915-501717 GCA_009831015.1 Picea engelmannii
ATTTGGGTTTCCACCTTAAATCTTGGTGTTCATGTGTCCTATTCATCTGTGTTAGTTTATTTTGTTGAATTACTGTTTAAAAGACATCTGATGAATGAAGAAATCCATAATAAGATCTCTGGATATACAACAACTGATCTCTATAAAGTAGACTAAGATTTTTCAGTGAAAGAAAAGTTAAAAATTCATTGATAGCTCAAATACTGATTCACCCCCCCCTCTCAGTATTTTTCAACACTACCATCAAGAGATGGATCTTCTCAAAGTCATTCTCATAGGGAAATATCTTCAATCTGTTCCCCGACAACGGTGCCAAAAAATGTTAGCAGTGAGAGTCACATTTAGACTATTTTAACTGTAATCCCAATAACCATCATAATGTTTATATTTGAATGAGTTATTATATTAAAAAATGGATCTGACTGATAAGGTTCAAAGCCTAATCTAATGCACAAAATTCCAAAGACTATATTTCAGCAAAAAAGGCTATCATAATCTCTAACCAACACATATTTGAAAGATGAATAGAAGAAAATGCAGAAAAAAATCAACATGAATAGTCAATTTCACATCATTCTTGATTGACACATTCATAATGATGAAATTTCATTAATTAGGATCCTTCTAATAAAGAAATAAAGATTTACTCCAAGAAGAGATGCTTCAAAAAATACACAGTAAATCATCCACTACATAACTTTGCTAAAAACGTTGTTGATAAATCCTTTATCAATTAGTATTCCATTAGAGCAAGAAGACAAATAAAATGAACAAATAAAGGAGCACAAGATGAACTTTGACTACACAAGAATCCTTCATCCAGATATACAAAGTCTAAGAGTTTACAAAATAGTAACAGTCTAAGAGTTTCCTATCACTCCAACCCTTTCCTTATCAAAATTCAATTCCATATATAGTGAATAATCTCTATATACCCTAAGTAATTCAAAATCAAAGAGCTACATAGGATCCTCCTCCATTTAGGAGTCTTGTTACAAAAGATTCCAACAAAAACCTAAATAATTCCTATTTTGGGGGATCTTGTCTATTGAGATAAATGCCTTTTGAAAAAGGTCATGTTGGTTGATATGGAGATGGAACACATGTCCCTCATGTCCAACTAACTCCTATGAGACCATTCAAACCTTCCCTGACAATTGGAAACCTTCCCATAGCTCAAATTTTTTAGACTGTTAGAGTTTGTAGCGCCTTTGACAGCATGCACTACGAACTTTCCTGTAGGTGATGATTTTGTCTTTTCTCCCAAAATATGAACTTGGTCAGGATGTTGTTTTTTCAGTAAGTCAAAAACATCATGTGTTTCCTCCACACCAATTTTCATAGGAAAACATATTGGAATTCAAAAGTTATGATCAAAACAATCCTATGTTGTGTTCTAATTTCTTACAAACTGTCATAAATTACCAATTCGCAATGCCAGATGCTGTGAACTTTCCTGTAGCATCCTTTTTCACTTTTGCCAAAATATTTAACATCCCAAAACTATATCATGTGTCAAAAAGTTTTGTAAAGTTCATAATATTAATAATCTTGATTAAAGGAAATCACCCAAACTGATAATCATGGCTTACAAAACATAGCCATCACCAAAAATGTTGTAAAATCTATGAAACATGAAATTTGGGTTTAAATGACTAAATTTTTTTCAAAAGGCAAACTTTGTCCAAACATTTTATATACCTCACTCTATACACATTGAGGTATCAGATAATACACTCTTCCAACACGAGGAATAAAGAACAACAGTTGAGAGTTATAATAAAAGGGAGACAAATGTGAATTTTCTACTAAAACATGGTTTTTTATCAGTATAAATATCAGTTAGTAGCATTGATGATGTGTGCAACTTACGCTTGCTTCAGCAGATGACCAACCATACATTTCAAATTAGATATGGGTGCAGATCCACTCTCTCAAAACTGAGATTTTAAATAAGTAGAGGATGAAGGTTTCAACAATGTTGGAACAGAGGGTTTGCAACGCCCTGTTTGCAACGCTAGGTGAAATTTAGTGGGACAGGAGGTTTCTTAGCAGTCGAAAATATGGATGAGTTATAAAGGTGGCCTGGTTTAGTGAGTAAGGTTCATAACATCATGGAGTTGTGTTTGAAAGCTAGAAGCAAAAGAAATGGAAAATTTGTAGTGTTTGTCTACCAGTTAGTAGAGCCTGATTCAAACATGAATTGCACACTTCGAGAAAAATGTTATGAGATCTGTAACATAATCCCTAAAAATTTATTAAATGTACGCTTTGAAAACAAGGAAATTTTGTTTGATATGATCCTTTGATTTCAATGATGACAAATGAATGCATGAGGTACTTAGAGTACGTTGTGAACTCTCCTAGTGAGTTGGCAGCACATACACCGAACTTTGACTTGACACTTAAACGGATGGATGGTTACAAGGAGAAACTTGTGTACAACTTGGAGGAGTGACATTTCAAGGTAATGATGTAAGGATCAAAGGTGTGACTCAAAAACAAAACCAAATTGATTCTTTTATATCCCTACAATTCTATGTGCTAACACATTGCTTCTTGGATAATGAATGATTGATGAATAGTTAAATAAAGTTATATTGATTCACCCCCCCCCTATTAGTATAAGCATAAGTTCAACAAGTTGGGTTGGGGAACATTACAATAACCTCTTCCTCCCATTGTAGGTGCATATCATATGATGGTGGTGCACAACAATTCTATATCCCCATAGAAAATGGTTTCCCACATTGCTACCCAAGAGTAGATGATACTCTTATGATAAAGTAGCAATGTTAAGGCCCCATTAAGGCATCTGCATAATGAGATACATCAAAAACACTGATTTCCCCTCACAAACACTACAACTACTTATGTTTATCACTTCACCATGGCCACTTGCACCTCTCTATTAGTGATCCCCATCCCTAGGCATTCAAACAAGTTAGAATAAGATTATTTTGGTTGAGTCTTATAGGGGACATAAGAAGAATATTTTTCACTCCTTGAAAATAAATGGTTCCAATGATTTCTCCTAAGAAGAACCTCAAAAGGAATAAATATATGAAAGGGTCACAATCAAATAATTTTTAGTGGAGATGACCCCACCACGACCATCAAGGAATACAAAAACCCCATGCTTTGCAAGGAAGGTGAATAATAATTAGGAGGTCATGATAGAAGAATAATTAAGAGACTTGGTGAAGTCCCTTGGAGAAACAATTGGATAGAAAAATGTCTTGTGGAACATTGATTTGCATCTAGAGGATACCACCTTTGCACTGTAAGAAACATGGTTGGTGCTAGCCATACCATTTCCACAACCTTGAACCAATGTATTTTACAACCCATGGTCCTTGTTGCAATTCAATGGCTTAGGATTTGATTTTTATTTCTGAATGGAGTAGAGGGAGTCAACCATGGAGTTGATGGAGCATGATGGTGGAAAACTAGATTTTAGGGTGCCTCAAGTGGCTAATACTATAGAATAAGTCTATGAGGAATAAATGGCCTATATGTATCACTATATATATATATATACCCTCCCTTTCCAAGTTGATCATAGAGTCCACTTTCAAGATCACAGACCAGTTCATGAACAAGGAGGATCACCTAAGGGATCTATAGATATTTCATATATGCTTGAAGGATAAATTAGAGAAGGAAAATGAAAAATAGGATATGCACATTCAAGAACAATAGGCTAAATGGAGTGATATACATTGGATAAGGAAATTAGAATACCACTACATGATTAAAGAAGCAAGTGGAAACATAACACTACCACAATGGAGAAACTAATGAAGAAAAAGTACATGACATAGATTTGAAATTAGGGGAGGAAATATTATCCTTCTTCACATAGGTACTTCATAACATTCCCAAGGATTTCAAGTGCATGTAATATAAAAGAAACACTATAAACAAGGTCACAACAACCTTTCATTAGATTGTAGAGAATAATAAGTGGTCATTAAAGTTAGAAATATAAGCAGAGATGAGAAGAGAGGAGGAAAATAAATAGTAAGAGGCATTATATGTATATGTTGAGGTTGAGACCTGTAGGAAATGACATATTCTAATCATTGATTGCATGGTTACCAAATATTGCACACAAATTGAGACATTATAATGGATGTGCCTTAAGTGTTAAGTGTAGTAAACCAAGTTTCAATGACAGTGACATCCTAGTCATACTTTAGTAATGAATTCAACAAAATATTGAAAAATTAAACAAACAATTCAAGAATTTATATGCCAAGGCCATCAAATATTAAACACAAAATATTAGGTTGTAGCAAGACAGGCTATAGGATGATAATAAGAAGTGGAGGAATCTAGTTAGGGATTTAGCACACAAGGCATGATCATAGTTCATGGTATTAAGGTAAATGAAGCCACAAGCATATTCCAAGTTAATGACACTAGCCAAGAACATCCCTTGAGAGGAAGCTATGACATATACAAAAATAGAATTCACCCACAAAATCTAATATGCCATATTGGACTAGAATATTGTGTTTGATAAGTTAAATAAATGCAAGGATGTCTCTATCAGATAATTTTGTGAATTGGAGACCCTTTCTAAGAAATAATATTTAGGAAATAACTTGGGGACAAGTTGGAAGGTGTGTTAGTGGATTTTTTATGGCCTAGTTTTATCTAAGTACCAGTATAGAGACAATTTCAACAAAAGATAAATCTGCAAATGACTAGAATCCATGGAAGCTCGAGTATATGGAACCATAAAATCTTGAGTATGTAAAGTATAAATATTCATCTTATAAATCCTCTACACCAAGTTTCTCTAACCCTGTGCACATGTTTATAAAGGCACACATACTTGTGTATGAGTGCATTACAACTGTTAGACTCCCTAGTATATTCTATAATCATATGTAACTACCTAAATTTCCTATATATATGAATATTGTATTGAATCTGGGAGTTGTTAGTTATGAGACTTGAGTATGATTCCAATAGTTTTGAGTTAGTGATGAATATTTATACTCTATTATGAATGATTCACATGAATTGTTTTGTAATGATTAATTTTGTAATACAATGGAGATCTATTATGCTCATGTATATGTGTTTGTGATGTATTTGGATGATGTGTATTGTCACCTTTACTATGCATATAGTTTTATTATATTCAATGAATGTGACTAAGGGATAACTAATGGAATATGCACCCCCACTAAATCTTTAATGTATCTCTACACATTATTAGCATGACACCTATCATACACACCTTGGGTGATACCTCATTCATTTGAAATATTGCATATGTTAGCACACTAGATGTCACATCAAGCCTCTTTTGGAAAAATTTTGCAGGCCTCAAGTTTTTCATAGATCCAATGATATTTGTCCATACATGCCATATTATTTTATTCATTTACATAAATTTGTTTGTGTAAGTGACATAGATGTAAACAATAGAGTGGCATCAAATAAAATCCATTATCCATATATTATATAATAGGAAATAAGTGTAAACAATAGAGTGGCATTGGATAAAATACATTAGACATAAAATTAACATAAGGGGAATTTTTATAGCTATTAAATTATAAAGAGCGCTCCAAAAGATGGCTTGAGTTACATGAAATCAAATATATCACTAGAGAACCCAAAGAAAATCCATTAACCATATAATTAACATAAGAGGAAATTTGATAGCTTGTTAAATTATAACTAGTGATCCAAGAAAGGACTTGAGTTCAATCACAACAAATATATCATTAGAGAACTCATAAGGTCCCAATAAAAATCAAAATGGTATTAGAGAATATTTGACACTCATTGGAAATTGTGGAGGAGGTTCTAAATGTAGTTGATTAATGGTTCACATGAAAACTAAAATGAGGTCATGTCAAATAAGAAGTAAAGAGAATTGATGAAGAAGAAGTAGTTTTAGAGATGTGTGATATCCATAATGAATTCAATTCTATGATAGTAAGGAAAAGTATCAAGTCACTTAATGATTTGAATTATTCCACTACAATCACCTTAACCAAGGAGAGACTTGGAATCAATAATATCTCATTAAAATTAGAAATAAACTAAGTGTGAGAGTGATAGTAGCAAAATTCCCATTTAAAGGTAAAGAAAACCTAGATTTCAATCCTTGGACATAAGAAAGGACATAAAGAATCTTGATAGCTGGCTCTGATAACTAGAATTTTATTTTGAGTGTCAAAGTATGTCTCATATACAAAAGTGAGAATGGTAAAATTGAAGAGTCCTCTAGTGTAGTGTTGTAATAAGAATTTAATGTCACCCAACCCCCTAGTTCTAGTTAGGTTGATGGGGTGTCAAAATTTTGATTTTTCCAACGACTTTATTTCTCCAATTAGACTTCATAGATTGATTCTACTCATCCAAATATTTCCAATGACTATAACCATGCTCAATTCTAATTTATGGATCAAACGTTACATCCCTACAAAGTTTTTGGGTCTTTCACCTTCAAATCCACCTCAGTGTCACATGGTATCTATGTGGCTCTTTGGTATATGTGGCACTGATGTAGCATGAATGTGGCACCATCCATATGGCTCACCATCCCATGGTTCCAACTCTACATAACCTATCAACGTCGTCGTCATCAGGAATTTCAATCCCATGGGTTGCTATCTCCCCAACCAAATTTTCTGACGATGATCCATTACTTGGACCCCTCCTAGATATGATGGTACCTGAGTCGATCATCCAATGGCTCTAGTTGAATCATAGATCCCAACGCATCTAATAGTTACCACTTGTCCCTTTTCACTCCTTAGGAAAATAGGTGGGACCCACGGTGGATTGACGGATGAGATTGAATCATCCCCCTACGCCAACCAATGGTCTTGATATTTCCTCCTTTAATCATCATCAATGTCTCTTAACAACTCCTAACACGTCCACTATCAAGCCCCAACGACAATGCATCTGGATCAATGGTCCAGATTAAACATGGATTCTCTGACCGATCAACAATCCATATATACTAGTCATAGATATGATGGATGTGACAAAACCAAGGTATGTCTCAGACATGACTCCATATTCATCCCTTCCTTCCAATCACAGGATGCCCCATGTATTCCTATGAACATGATGGCACTCCATGTCATCATGATGTCACTCTACACCTAGCCTTGTTTAAACAAGATCATATGTGGCATTCGAGATGGCACCTAGGACACGCGTCCCAACCCAACTCAACCACTAGGATTGACACATGTCACTCAGGATGCCTCATCATTTCCACCTCAAGTATAAAAACACATTTCCATGTGGCACAATAACTACTTGACATATGGACCCTCCATGTGTACAGATGTGATGTACATGTCATCATTGATTACTGACAACCCCTCCAGGTATTGACACTTTTCCTCTACATATTGGATAGGTGACATCATCCCCATCAACATGACATCATGATACTCTTGACGTTTCCCAAGAGAGACCCATCAATATCAATGGTCAGGATTACTTTCAGCAGGGCTCCTATTGACAGTTAGGATTGCTTCTCGAAGTCTTCCATCAGGGTTCTCCAACACTCTTCCCTCGAAATTATATGATGGATATACACTCTAACCAACGGTAAGGATCCTATGACGCCAACCCTGAACAATGACCATGATTGAAGCACCTTCACAAAGGCTTGGACTTGACAGGGGACCACTGCCTATTATCTCAACCAATTACAAGCCACCATGTGTCTTCCTTGTACACATAGACTCATTCCACTAGCCTGACATCAGCATGGCATCACCCTTCCTCTCGATTGAGTCTAATGGTTTCCACATTGATCAAGGGACAAGATTACATCTCAATGGTTCTTCGATCGATGGTTGGGATTGCTCCTCGAAGTCTTCCCTTCGAAGTATTTTCCTTCTAGTGAACTAAACTATTCTGAAGGACCCACTGCAATGGATATTTATGATCACTATAATTTAATTTTCGATGGATCCAACAGTTGATAGAAACCTGAATCCTCGACAAGTCCTCATACATAAGGACCCAGATCATTTACCAGGATCTCCTGATCCACCTCTAATGAATCTAATGGTTGATAATGAACTTGAATCTTGGAAATACCTTGAGCATGAGAGACTTCGACCAATGGAAATGATTGATTTATTGTGCTAAAATCGACGGTTGTGATTCCTTCTGGAAAAAGACAGGGAAATTCCTAGTTTTATCAAACTGCTTCTAGACTTAATCAACTTTTCAAGGTTTTATCATAATTTACACTCGACTATCAGTCTAAAAATTGCAATCTATTTATTCCTTGTCACTCACTTGGGGAATGTCCATCCCATGGGCTATTCATACTAGCGCAAAAGCATTTCCATCCCTGAGCTACCGTATTTCCACTATGTTATCATTAATTTAAGGGAAAACTATGTATATGAATAGATATAGGAAAAATACTAACCATGCCCATATAAATAAACATGTATAAGCAAGTGAAACGATATAGAAACACACAATTATTTATTATGTGTAATATAACGACACATATACTATTCTTGCAAATATAACAGTAAAATACTCATAGATAATTACGACAGTAAAAAACCATGGTAGAATATACATGATTACAGTATCAGTGAATTTATACATTAGATGTACTTAATCATATTAATAACATCATCTTCCCATAATAATAATACATAAACATTTGTAGAGTAAGTATCCAACACAGGATAAAATATCCATTCAAATAGTAAATTAAACAAACACATGGTAGACACTTATCTAGTACAAGTAAGCCATCAATTGCATGAAGACCTTTGAATTTACTCCCAACCTTAGAAACTGTCGCTTATAACTTAACAGCAGGTCACCCCCAAGATGGGACCTAAACTCCACTTGGGCAAGGAAATCCTATCTAGGTAAGGTCTATCATCAACAACAATATGAAACAATGATGCTTTTTCATTAATTTAGAGTGAAAATACATAATACAAAAAATAGTCGCATTGGCTCAAAAGTTCCCAGCTCACCATCCTAAGTGTACAACTATAATTATATTTCAATTGGGGTTCGGCCTAGGGGTATTACATTCCCCTCCCCCTTGTTTATTCATTTTCCTCAATGTAGTGTATACATATATACACATTTGCAATCCAAAAATTCGATGTGAACTTGGGATCTCTATCAGAGACAATCCTCCTAGGTATACCATGAATTTTGGCTACTTCCTTCAAGTAGATATCAACAATGTTGGCTTCCTTGTGAGTTAAATTTACAGGAATAAAATGGGAAAATTTATTAATCATTTCCAAAATTACCATAATATAATCATGTTGTTTGGAAATCTTGGGTAGCTTAGTAATAAAATCCATGGTTACAACTTCCCATTTCCACTCATGAATGGGAAAGGGATGTAAAAAACTAGTTGGGTGTTTGTGTTCATCTTTGACTTTTTGACATTAAAGACACCTAGTGTAGCGCCCCCTTTTTAGGCTACCATGGCTTAATCGCTCTTAGAAAGAAACTTTAGCACCACTTGGTACATAACTTGTACAGGTATTATATAATTCACATGCGTTTAAACAAATAAACACATTTTAACAGAGTATTCATATGAGTTACTGCCATAATTAACAATCAATAGCATTCCATATTAATTCATATACACAGTGGAAATCATGATAACATAAACAGTAGAGTCATGCAAAACATGATAAAAACATAATCAGATACTTATCTTTTAATAGTGGTAGAATCCACCAACCAAGTGCAGGCCTTCCACGAACCTCCTAGCCTTAGACCGCACTGCTCATCATCTCAGCAATGGGTCACCCCCGAGCTAGGACTAAGCTCCACCGCAAGGCAAGGAAATATAGGCTAAGCTGAGGTTACAGGGAAAACAACACACAACCACAAGGAAGGGATTCTCTCCAAGGAACCTCCCATGCTCACTGCCCACATACCCTCATTCCCCACATGCCTATTCCACCCCAGGAGTATACACCTTCTCTGTCACCTGGACAGTCCTTCGGCTGCTAATCTCCCTTGCCTTGGGTTACAGGAACATGCCAGACCGGAAGTCTCTGAGCTCTATGGAAACTACAAGGTTCCTTCCAGGAGTGCTCTTCTTCCTCTGCGCACTCTCTCACCTGGAGGGAGTCGCTCACAGGTCCAACAACCTTTTCTTCCAACTTCAACCACCTCTCTCACCTGGAGAGAGTGTTGTACAAACTGGCCAACAAGCCACACAGGGTCAAACACTACACGTCCCCAACAATCCACGGGAATCCAGACAGGTGCAACAGTATAACCAGGCTTAGCAGGGATGAGACACTTATGTTTTGTCATATTGGCAACACAGAATAGAATCACATTCTGGATTCTCAAGGATGCGTGACGAGTCGTCCACGTAGGGGTCAATTCAGACTTCTCGGTTTAGAACAGAGAAGGTATGTACCAATTTTCTAGAACCAAACACAGACTCTTTCCCAAATCCACGCAGGCTTCTCGTTCAGGGAATATACACACCGGTTTTCTCAGAGACAGACACAGACTTTTTGAATGACAGGGACGCATGAAGGTTCTCTACATGAGTCAAGTTGGTAATGCTATCTAGGGCTCCGTACGCGGTCAGACGATCGGGTAGAATGGGGGAGGAACCCTTTCTCACGGCTCACCCTGGCCGTTTTATTCGCATGCATTAGGGTTGACACTTGTCACCCATGAAACTGCATGTGTTCCACCAGAACGCATCTCCCTTGCATGTTCTCCCCTTTCCATAAACTTAGGATAAAACATAAAATGCACATGTCTTTTGGGATAGTATTAAAATATTATTCCTAGGCTTAAGCTCCCTAGGCTTAGCCCCTAGGCTCAACACTTAGCCCCTTTTCCCACCTTCCAGCCCCTAATTCCTTGCCCACCCTATGGATGCTTAGTCCCCCTTCACTCATTCATCATGGTCAGTCTGCACATGGCGGTGTTTATATTTTATTAATTGTTCTGTGTGATTACATATACAACAACAGGCTCCTGGCCTTCAACACTTAGGCTCCCTGGCCTAACAAACACATAAGCCTCCAACTTATAAAAACTTGGCTCACCAGCCTATAAAACATAATTACAATTCCTTACAGGACATGGTTTACAATGGGGCTCGGCCTTGGGGACACTACAATCCCCCTCCCCTTATTTGTTTTTGCAATGTCCTCAGTGCAACTTTACACAACATCTGCAAGCTTTTCAAAAATCTTCAAAAATATCCAGGTACTTTGCCCGCATAACATCTGCATGCTCCCATGTAGCATCCTCAGGACCATACCAAGTCCACTGGACCTTTACAAGATCTATGACTCGATTCCGGAGCTGTTTGCTTTTCCTATCCAATATGCGTACAGGTTGCACTTGAAGGACACCTTCTGGTTCCACCTGAATCACATTCCAATCAATAACATGATTAGCATCATGTACATATTTCTTAAGCAGTGAAACATGAAACACATTATGTACAGTCATAGATGCAGGTAATGCAAGCATGTATGCAACTGGCCCAATCCTTTCCAGGATCTCAAATGGCCCACAAAATCTTGTTTCCAATCTTGGCACAACTTCCCATCTTTAGGGAACTCCTGTTAGTTTTCACTTTCAGGAAAACATGGTCACCCACTTTGAATTCTCTATGGGTTCTGTTACTATCAACGTAACTTTTCTGCCTGTCCTGGGCAGATTTTAGATTATGTTTAATTTTTATCATTTGATCTTCCATCTCTTTGAGAAGCTCATGCCCAACTACTACTCTATCAGCTAGATTATCCTAGCTCATTGGAGTGTTTCACTTTCTTCCATAAAGCGCTTCGAATGGACTCATCTTCAATGATGCATGATACCCATTATTGTAGGCGAATTCTACCAAATGCAGGTATTTTTTCCACCTTGATGGTTTATCCATCACATACATTCTCAGCATGTCTTCTATTACTCTATTCACTCTCTCTATCTGTCCATCAGACCCGGGATGATATGTTGTGCTAAAGTTCAGATTCGTTTCGAAACCTTTGAACAGTCCTTTCCAGAAATTCGAAGTGAATTTCGGGTCTCTATCAGACACAATTGTCTTAGGAATTCCGTGCAAATGTGAAACTTCTTTTAAGAAGATATCAACAACATCTGTTTCCCTTTGGGTGGTTTTCAATGGAATAAAATGGGCAGCTTTAGTAAGCTTGTCCACCACCACCATGATTGAATCATGTTGCTTGCTTGTTCTAGGTAGTCCGGTGATAAAATCCATTGTTACCACGTCCCATTTCCATTCAGGAATAGGTAAAGGCTGCAACAACCCTGTTGGGTGCCTATGCTCAGCCTTAACCTTCTAGCACTCCATACATCTGGCGATGTATTCATCGACTTCTTTCTTCAAACTCGGCCAAAAGTAATGGCTTTTGACTGCTGCCACAGTCTTTTGATATCCAGGATGTCCAGCATAAGTCATGTTATGCATCTCCTTTATAATTGCCAGCTTCAATTCTCGAACATTGGGTACATACACTCTGTTTTTATACAGAAGTAAGCCATCAGTTCCCAAGGTGTAACTTTCCTTGGTTTGTGGTCTCTCACGTTGTTGTAGCTTTGCTACTAGACCTCTGTACTGCAAATCAGCATTGGCAGCTTCCAAAATTCTGTCTTTAATCTCAGTTTTGTACATGCTAATGGTTGTAGCATGTAATTTGTGCACTTTTATGCTGAGTGCATCAGCCACCTTATTTTCTTTCCCTTTGATATGCTTGATATCAAAGTCATATTTGCATAGAAACTCCAGCCATCTAATTTGCCTGGCATTTAAGGTCGGCTGATCAAATAAATATTTCAGACCGTTATGGTCTGTTCTCAACTCGAATCTCTTGCCCATGAGGTAATGTCTCCATTTCCTCAGGGCATGGACGATTGTTGCCAGCTCTAAATTGTGAGTGGCATAATTCTTCTCATGCTCCTTCAACTTTCGGGATTCATAACAAACTACAAATCCTTCTTGGCTGAGAACTCCTCCCAACCCCTCCTTACACGCATCTGTGCACACTATGTAATCCTTATTTGGATCTGCAATCTTCATGATCGGAGCACTAGTTAGCAGCTGCTTCAATCGCTGGAAGCTGCTCTCACATTCTTCAGTCCATTGGAACTTCTTCTCCTTCCTTTGCAAGGAAGTGATAGAATGAGTTATCTTTGAGAATCCGGCTATGAACCTCCTATAGTAGCCCACCAGACCCATAAAATATCTAACTTCTTCCAAATTCCTTGGCGCTAGCCATTCTCAAATGGCCTGTACCTTCTCAGGATCCACAACAATCCCTTCTTCAGATATAATGTGTCCCAAGTAATGGATATGCCTTTGGTAAAAAGAGCACTTGCTCCGTTTTGCGTACAGCTGGTGTTCTCTCAACACCTGCAGCACCATTCTCAAGTGTTGCTCATGTTCTTTCTCTTTCTGGGAATACACCAAGACATCGTCTAGGAAGACTATGAGAAACTTGTCCAAATAATTTATCAACACTCCATTCATTAAGCACATGAAAACAACAGACGCGTTGGACAACCCAAACAGAACCACCGTGAACTCATAATGATCGTACCTTGTTCTAAAGGCGGTCTTGCTGATGTCCTCATCCTTTATTCTCACTTGGTGATATCCTGATCGAAGATCTATTTTCGAGAATATTTTCGCATCCTTCAACTGATCAAAAAGATCATCAATCCTTGGCAGAGGATACTTGTTCTTGACAGTGACCTTATTCAACTGTCGAAAATCAATGCACATCCTCAACATCCCATCTTTCTTCTTCACGAATAGGACCAAGGCTCCCCACAGTGACACACTGGGGAGAATGTAACCTTTATTTAGTAGCTCTTCGAGCTGCAATTGCAACTCTTTTAGCTCTGGTGTACTCATTCTGTAAGGAGCCTTCAAAACTGGAGTTGCTCCAGGCATCAAATTTATAGAAAAATCGATGTCTCTCTTCGGAGGTAGTCCAGGTACCTCCTAAAATATGTCCTTGAATTATTTGAGTACTTTGTGGTCTTCCAGATTCGATACTACATCTCGGGATGCTTCTTCCACCCGAGCTGCAAATAATTGACAGCCTTTCCAGTAACATTTCTTCAGTTGCATGGCTAAGATTTCCCTCACAGCCACGGCTCTAGGAATTCCTTGGACTGTTACCTGATTTCCCTCTCCGTTTAGGCATGTGAACCTCTTGTTATGGCAATCTAGAAGGGCATGGTGCTGGTCCAACCAGTCCATCCCAATTAGGCAATCGTATGAGCCTAAAGGCAGAATGTTCAATTCAGCCTTAGTGCTCATTCCTTTCATGTCCAATAAACAGGACTTAACCCATTCAGTGACCTTCCTCTTGGTCCCTGTGGCCAACTGCACTAACCAAGACTTCTCATGTTTGCTTCTCGTTATATGTAAACTTTCCACCACTCTAGGATCTACATAACTATGGCTAGCCCCTGAATCAATTAAAATAACAAGTGGTTGGTTGTTGATCGTACCTTCCACTTCAATCATGTGCGATTAAAATTCTGCTTTCTTGTTGTCCAGGGCTGCGTAGATCCTCGACAGTCTGCTGCCCATATCCTCCACTGTTTTAGCTTGTTGAACAGTATGGACAGTTCTTTCTTTGTCTTTTCTGTGAGGGCAGTCTTTGTACCTATGATTCCCTTTACAGCCCCAACACTCCATAGGTGGCGGTCTTGGCACCTGTTCACTCCCTTCAACTTTCCTGGGCTCTCTAAAAGATGACTGTCCCCAAGGACTATTTCTGAAAAAGGAAGGCTTGTTTCCCTTCTACCTCTATTCCTTCTTAAACTTCCTCTGATCATTCCAAACCTTCTGAAGGATAGGCCTTTCTCCTTTCTGTTCATACAAGCATTTCTCCCTTCTTATGGTCTCTTCCATGGTCTTAGGATCGTCATATTGAATCTTGTCACTCATGGAAGGTGGCAGTCCACTCAGATACCTATGAATTTTAACAGCCTCGTCTTTGATGAATGGAACATAATTCAGTAGTTCCAAAAAAATTCATTCATACTCATCAATGGTCATACTACCCAACTTGAGTTCGAAGAACTCCTTCATCTTTCTGTCATAGTATCTTTTAGTCAGGTATTTCTTCTCGAAATACCTCTTAAACTCCTTCCACGTGACCTATTTCTCTCTGATATGTTGCACCTGCACCAACTTATCCCACCACATGGATGCTTTTCCTTTCAGTTGGTACATTGCAATTCTTCCTTCTGCACGAGTAGAATAAATCTGTAGTTGGAAGTATTTCTTCATGCCAAGCAACCAGGTCTCGGCATCTTCCTCCTTCTTATGTTCTCCATTGAATTTTGGAGGCTTAATCTTGTTCATCTCTCCTTTCAATTCCTCCTTTCCAGATTTTTGATGTTTTCTGGTAGGGGACGGGCTTGAACTACTGTGTGTCTTCTTGTCAGAATGTCTTTGGGAGCGACTAAGATGTCGGCTACCACTCCTCGACCTTCTTCTTCTCCCATGGGTTCTGCGACTCTCCTTCGTACTTGAGTCTCTTCCCTTCTTGATTTTCTTCTCTATTCTTTCCAGGCTCTTCAAAAATTTTAGGTTTAATTCACCCTACCGATCCCTAACTTTCATGAGCTTTTGACTATCATCTCGACAAGCCTTGGCCTCTCTTTGCAATCCTTCAATGATTTTCATTATGTGTTCTTCCTTATCATTCTATTTTCCATGCCCATTGGAGTTCGATCCTTCCACTCCCATATTGACATCGTTTCCTTCCCATTCATCTCTTGTTTCGGAGGCAATCATCACCTTTTCCCATTCCATACTCGGTGTTGGTTAACTGGAATCCTGAGCTCCATTGAACTCTGCACACGCACTATGCAATTAAATTCAAAGTTTTTTAGGCCATTAAACCTTCAGGAACAATCCTCAAAATTTATAAGCCAGTACAAACAAAAACAAAGACATTTCGATTCAAATACGTTTTCTGATCTCTTGTTCGGCTCTGCAATTTTTGGGTTTTTGAAACTTTCATTTTCGGCACTTCGGGATTTCGAGACTTCGGGTTTCGGGGTTTCAGCCCATGAGGCTTTCAAAATTGATTTCCTTTCCAACCCATGACTTCCAAAATTCTGACTTACTCTACCCTCCAGGCCCACATAGCATAGTGGTTACCCACAACTACGATGGCACGTGGCATGTTAATGAGGGCCCACGTCGCTTTTTAACGATGTCATCAGTTCCACCACTCTCGCTTTTCTCCGGTCCCATGTGACCGCGGGTCATGATCATGGTTCAAATAAATGCAGTGCCTCTTTGTTTTTTGCGCCTCGGTGCTACAATAATGTCAAACCGTTCGGCTTTACAACCGCCAAACCCCGACAGGGCTAGCGACCTGCCAATAGGGACAAATCCCTATAGGGTTAGCAAGTGACCAATAGGAACAAATCCCAACAAGGCTGAAGAACAACCAATGAGAACAAGCGTCGTCGCACGGTTAAGTGGAGTACAGGTGGCAGAGGGGAAATGCGACACGGTAGTCAACAGAACAGGAGGGGGGACCCATTTCACACGCCACACTATTCCAGACCCCCCCCATTAAAGGCAGAATGGAAAGGGGGGTCTAGAACTCACCTGAGCACCATTAATCAAGGTGAATAAATATCACCCATTCAAGAGTTGCACGTCCGATTCCGGACCCCCCCCCACCACTAAAGGCAGTACAGTAAGGGGGCTCTGGAATGAAACCTCAGTCGTAGATCTGACCGGGTGGACTCTGGCCATCTAGATCTGCTCGTTACTTATCTTAATGCACATTCGCACCCCGGCTTAAAGTCGACATCTCTTCCTCACATCTAACAGTCATTACAGACCCAGAGATTCCCAAAGGAATATCATCTGTTCATCGGGACTTAGCCACATGCTAACGTCTCGACATTATGGGTCAGGATTTATCAAGGCGAGAGCCCGAGTTCTTGTCAACGGAACTCCCAAATCCCTGATCCCTGATTTCCTGAAATGGGTAATCTCTTGACACGTGGCCTTCTCAAATCGGACGATCCACGACTGCTCCAGGGTTTCCACCATGGAAAGTCTCGATCCCTTGTTACCAGGACTCCCGATATCGCGATTCCCGATTTCCCGAAATGGGAAATCTCACGACACATGGCCTCCATCATTCAGACAGTCTAGATCTATTTCATGGCTTTCACCCCTATTCACTGGGGTTTTAACCCTCAGATATCTCCTGATAGATCCAACGACTGTCAGGTTTTCCAGCCAAGATTTGATGGCTCAGACGGTTCCTAACTAATTCAGGATTTCGCGTATCGCGATTTCCACACTCCTGTGCAATTCCAAAGGGCTTTAAACCCCATGCACACTTTCTAGATCTAATGGTCATGAGGGTTCACCTTCCCTCCCGAACAGATCCTAAAGCTCCTACACTTGTGGTGTGGAGTCCTCTCTCCCTGTGGACTTATACCACATTGGTTGCGGTTTCATAACGTCGCTATACCTTCTGAGCTTAGAACTCATAAAGTAACTCCTTGACACTTTGGAGCAAACCAGGGTCCAAAATTAGCCTTCCAGACCCAATTTCCCCTCACATTCTTGGTCCAAAGACCACTCCACTAGCCCATCTAGGCTCAGTGTCGAAACCTTGGCTCTGATACCAAGCTGTAGCGCCCCCTTTTCAAGCTATCATGGCTTAATCTCTCTTAGAAAGAAACTTTAACACCACTTGGTACATAACTCATACAAGTATTATATAATTCACACGTGTTTAAACAAATAAACACATTCTAACAGAGTATTCATATGAGTTACTGCCATAATTAAAAATCAATAGCATTCCATATTAATTCATATACACATCGGAAATCATGATAACATAAATAGTAGAGTCATGCAAAACGTGATAAAAACATAATCAGATACTTATCTTTTAACAGTGGTCGAATCCACCAACCAAGTGCAGGCCTTCCACGAACCTCCCATCCTTAGACCGCACTGCTCATCAGCTCAGCAATGGGTCACCCTCGAGTTGGGACTAAGCTCCACCACAAGGCAAGGAAATCTAGGCTAGGTTGAGGTTACAGGGAAAACAACACACAACGACAAGGAAGGGATTTTCTCCAAGGAACCTCCCACGTTCACTGCCCACAGACCCTCATTCCCCACATGCATGTTCCACCCCAGGAGTATACACCTTGTCTGTCACCTAGACAGTCCTTCAGATGCTAATCTCCCTTGCCTTGGGTTATAGGAATAGGCTAGACTGAAAGTCTCTGGGCTCTATGGCAGCTACAAGGTTCCTTCCAGGAGTGCTCTCCTTCCTCTGCGCACTCTCTCACCTAGAGGGAGTCGCTCACAGGTCCAACAACCTATTCTTCCAACTTCAACCACCTCTCTCACCTGGAGAGAGTGCTGTACAAACTGGCCAACAAGCCACATAGGGTCAAACACTACACGTCCACCAGAATCCACGGGAATCCAGACACAAACACCCCAGGGCAGCTCCAGACAGGTGAAACAGTATAACCAGGCTTAGCAGGAACGAGACACTTCTGTTTTGTCAATTTGGCAACACAGAATAGACTCACATTCTGGATTCTCAAGGATGCGTGATGAGTCATCCACGTAGGGGTCGATTCAGACTTCACGGTTTAGAACAGAGAAGGGATGTACCAATTTTCCAGAACCAAACACAGACTCTTTCCCAAATCCATGCAGGCTTCTCTGCAAGATACCAGATATATAAAATATGCAGAACAGAAATGAAATGTTAGAAATGACATAATAACAGTAAAATATCCAGCATAATCTTCACAATACACAAAAATGATATACGAAATAGCAACAGAAATAACACTTTGATTCAGATAGCAATATTCACAGGCCTCTTCGAGGGGGAAACCTCCAGTCGAGCAGCACTCTGTTACAATAGTCTCCAAGCTAGGGTTTTCATACCCTCGACCCTTATTTATACTAAATGTGTCTATTAAGAGAAGCATCTAGAGGAAGATCCTTCTAGAAGCAGAAGCTTCTATTAGGTCTTCTTACATCCGCCTTATTCTATTTGATTGAAAGGTCTTATTAATATTGACCTTTATTATATCCGAATACATTGATCTACCTATGTGCGGGTTAGGACCTTAACATGTCCACCCCCTTAAAAACAACCTTGTCCTCAAGGCTTGAGATGTGGAAACTGCTGCAGAATGGTATCTGGTTCCCAAGTGGCATCTGCTGGAGTCATATCTTTCCACTGTACTAGCACTTCCTTGATGGTTCTCTAATGCAGGCGACGCTCCCACTGGTCCAAAATTGCTTTTGGTTGTAGCCAAATGGATCCTTCTTCAGCTAACTCTGGAAGTTTGGTTTGAATTTGGCACCTAGTTCCAATCACCTTCTTCCAGCATGAAACATGAAAAACAGGATGTATCTTCGACTGACTGGGAAGAGCTAACTGATATGCGACTTGTCCGACACGCTTGAGAAATGTGTAAGGGCCATAAAATTTGGGTGCTAGCTTCTGACACTACTCGGCCTTGAGGGAAGTTTTCTTATATGGTTGCAATCTCAGAAACACCTGATCCCCTTCGGAAAATTGGCGTTCAGAGCGACCTTGATCTGCTTGTTGCTTCATTCTATTCTAGGCCATGACCAAGTTCTCTTTAAGGGTACGAAGGATATCCTCTCGGACTGTAAGTGTTTGGTCAACCGCCTGGACCTTTGAGGTACCCGGTAAGTATGAGAGAACTGATGGTGGCTTCTGTCCATA
>ML777275.1:506307-587583 GCA_009831015.1 Picea engelmannii
ATCCTTCTAGAAGCGGAAGCTTCTATTAGGTCTTCTTACATCCGCCTTATTCTATTTTATTGAAAGGTCTTATTAATATTGACCTTTATTACATCCGAATACATTGATCTACCTATGTGCGGGTTAGGACCTTAACATTCTCGTTCAGGGAATATACACACCGGTTTTCTCAGAGCCAGACACAGACTTTTCGAATCACAGGGACGCACGAAGATTCTCTACATGAGTCGGGTTGGTATTACTATCCAGGGCTCCGTACGCGGTCAGACAATTGGGTAGAATGGGGGAGGAATCCTTTCTCATGGCTCACCCTGGCCGTTTTATTTGCATGCGTCAGGGTTGACACTTGTCACCCATGAAACTGCATGTGTTCCACCAACACGCATCTCCCTTGCATGTTCTCCTCTTTCTAGAAACTTAGGATAAAACATAAAATGCACATGTCTTTTGGGATAGTATTAAAATATTATTCCCGGGCTTAAGCCCCCTAGGCTTAGCCCCTAGGCTCAACACTTAGCCCCTTTTCCCACCTTCCAGCCCCTAATTCCTTGCCCACCCTATGGATGCTTAGTCCCCCTTCACTCATTCATCGTGGTCGGTCTGCACATGGCAGTGTTTATATTTTATTAATTGTTCTGTGTGATTACATATACAATAGCAGGATCCTAGCCTTCAACACTCAGGATCCCTAGCCTAACAAACACATAAGCCTCCAGCTTATAAAAACTTGGCTCACCAGCCTATAAAACATAATTACAATTCCTTGCAGAACATGGTTTACAATGGGGCTCGGACTTGGGGACACTACACCTAGCATTTAAATATGCATAATCATTTTTCATACCTGGCTAACAGTATGGTTTTTAACATCTTTAATTGTCTTTTGGTAGCCCAGGTGCCTAGAATAAGGCACTTTATGCATTTCTGTTAATAGTAGGTTTTTCAACTCCTAGTCATCTGGCACATAAATTCCTCCCTTTAACATGAGGATTTAATCCTCTTTCAGCTCATAATTAACCATTTTCTACTGCATTTTAACCTATTGTTGCTTTCTTTTTATTTCCACATACAACTGGTCTGATTTTGCAACCTCTAAAATTTTGTTTTGTAAATCATATTTTCACATGCTAATAGTTGTAGCATGTATTTCATGTACCCTCTTGCTAAGTGCATCAACCACATTTTTCTATTTGCCTTTGATGTTCTTAATATCAAATTCATATTCGCTAAGGAATTCTAACCATCTGATTTATCTGGAAATCAGGGTTGGTTTTCCGAATAAATATTTCAATTCACTGTGGTCTGTTCTCATCTCAAACTGCTTTCCCATGAGGTAGTTCCTCCACATATTCAAGGCATGAAAAATAGTTTCCAAATTCAAATCATGAGTGGCATTAAATATCTCATGTTCTTTCAGCTTCCTTGATTCATAACACGCCACATGGCCATTCGGACTAAGGTCTCCACCAAGTCATTCTTTGCATGCATCAGTGGATACAATAAAATATTCATTAGTGTCAAGAATTTTTAAGATGGTTGCACTTGTGAGTAAGCTTTTCAAGTGTTGAAAAATTATTTCACACTGAGGTGTCCATTCAAATTTCCAACCCTTTTTTTGTAGAGAGGTGATTGGGTATGAAATTATGGAAAACCTTTCAATGAACCTTCTATAATAACTTGCAAGTACCATGAAGGACCTAATCTAAAATAAATTTCTTAGTGTTTTCCATCCTTCGATGGATTTTATCTTTCATGTATCTACTTATATACCTTCCTCTGACATGATATGGCACAAATAATGAATATGCCTCTGGTAGAAGGAGAATTTAATCAATTTGTAATAAATTTGATGCTCTCTTAATACTTGAAGCACCCTCCTCAAGTGTTTCTCATGCTCTTCTTTAGATTTGGAATAAATAATAATATAATCCAGAAAAACAATGACAAAATTATCCAAGTATTCTCTGAAAATACCATTCATTAAACACATGAAGACAATTGGTGCATTTGACAATCCAAATGAAACCACTGTGGACTCATAGTGACCATACCTTGTTCTAAAGGAAATCTTACTAGTATCATCTTCTTTAATTCTAACTTGATGATATCCATATCTAAGATCAATATTATAAAATACCTTTTTGTCTTTCATCTGATAAAAGAGGTCATTTATCCTTGGAAAAGGATATTTGTTCTTTATAGTTACTTTATTTAGCTACCTGAAATCAATGTAAAGTCTCAAGGTGCCATCCTTATTTTTCACAAATAACATCGGTGCACCCCAAGGTGACACACTTGGGTGTATATACCTTTTCTTCAAAAGTTATTCAAGCTTCATTTTTATCTCCTTCAACTCAGGTATTCTCATTTTTGTAAGGATCCTTGGATACAAGGGTTGCTCCATGCATTATATTAATTGAAAAAACAATATCTCTTTTGGGTGGTAACTCGGGAATTTCTTCAAACATGTCTTCAAATTATTTTAGAACTGCATAGTCCTCAATGTTTGGACCCTTGTCCTTAAGAGCTTCATCCTTCCTCAATATGTTTTGCAAATATTTGACACCCCTTTCTGAAACTTTCTTCAGTTGTAGGGTTGAAACTTCTCTGATAGTTACAACTCTTGGGATGCCCTATATTGTTCTTAAGTTTCCCTCCTCATCCAAGAAAGTAAATTATTTATTGTAACATTCCAAGATAGCACGGTGCTTGTCCATCCAATCCATAACAATGAAGTAGTCATAAGATCCCAAGGGTATGATGTTTAGGTCTTCCTTGGTATTGATCCCATTCATGTTCATTGGGCATGCCTTAACCATTTCATTAATTTTCCTTTTAGCTCCTATATCTAGTTGTACCAACCAAGGTTTTCCAAGTTTTGTTTTTGGTAATTGAAACCTTTCTACCATCTTAGGATCTAGATAACTATGACTAGCTCCCGAATCAATTAAAATAACAATGGGTTGGTTGTTAATATTACCTTCTATTTCAACCATGTGAGAATGAAACTGATCATGTTTTTTGTCCAAGGATGCATAAATCCTGGGTACATTTCTACCCATGTCTTCAATTGTTTCAAGTCATTGTACATTGTGAACAACCCTCACTTTTTCAGCTCTATAAGGATAATCCTGGTACATCTTGTCACCATTAGAACCCAACACTTCATTGGTTTTTGCATTGGTATTTGTCCCATGGTTTTAGTAATCTTGGGATCCTTAGGAGTTGGTTGTCTTTTAGTATTATTTATAAAAAATGATGGCTTGCTTCCCCTCTTCCTATGATCCATCTTACTTCTCTTCTTGTCCTCCCAAGTATTTTCTAAATTCATTCTTCATTTATGATGATCATAGAGACATTTATCTCTCCTTATTGTCTCTTCCAGTGTCTTGGGATCATCATATTGTATCTTATCGCTAATAAATGATGGAATCCCACTCAGGTACCTTTGAATCTTCACATGTTCATCATTGATAAAAGGAACATATTTCAGAAACTCTAAGAATATCCTTTCATACTCATATATGGTCATGCTCCCAAGCTTGATTTCAAATAACTCCTTCATTTTTCCTATCATAGAAGCATTTGGTTATATATTTCTTTTCAAAATATCTCTTGAACTCCCTCCAAGTAACCTTCTTCTCATCAATGTGTTGCACCTATACAAACTGATCCCACCACATTGATGTTTTTCCTTTAAGCTCGTAAATTGTTATTCTCCCCTATGTCTTAGATGGATAATTATGTAGTTGAATGAATTTTATCATACCCAACAGCCAGGTCTTTGCATCCTCATCCTTCTTATGCTCACCATCAAAATTATGAGGTGCAATCTTATTCATCTCTCCATGTAGCTCATCTACCCCAAATTTATTCTTATGCTTACTGATAGGGGAAGGGATCAAGCTATTGCATTCCCTCCTAGTTGAATGTTTAGGTGAGTGATAATAGTGTCTATCATCACTCCTTGACTCACTTCTTATGTCACGATACTTATGTCCCTTTTCCTTGCTAGACTCTAACTCCTTATCCATTTTATTCTCTATTCTATCCAGGCTTCATAAAAGCTTGATGTTTAAATCATCTTGTTGTTCCTTAGCTTTCCTAAGCCTCTCCTAATCTTCTTTATAAGTTTGGACATCATTTTGCAGATTCTTGATGGTTTCCACCTAGTTTATTATTTCCTCTTTACCCTCATCATGTCCATTGGATTCAATTATCTCATTTCTCATTATGATCCATTTCCCCATGATATTCTCCTCTTGGCTAGAAATCCTATGTAGCTTCTCTGTCTGTGATGACTTTGGTCTCTTATTTTGTCTATATACTCTTAATTTTGCAAAATGTACAAGTAGTAATATTTGTTAAACAAAAATAATACAACAATTTTTCATTACTAAACTCATTTTAGCATTAATACATTACTCCTATAATTGATCTCTAGCCCATATAGGCCTAGTGTTGAAACTGAAGCTCTGATACCACTTTGTAATGTCACCCGACCCCCTAGTTCTAGTTAGGTTGATGGGGTGTAAAAATTTTGATTTTTCTAACTACTTCATTTCTCCAATTAGACTTCATAGATTGATTATGCTCATCCAAATCATTCTAATGACTGTAACCATGCTTAATTATGAGCTATGGATCAAAATCTACAACCCTTCAAAGTTTTTGAGTCTTTCGCCTTCAAATCTACCTCAATGCCACGTGGAATCCACATGGCACTCTGATATACGTGTCACTTGAAATTGGATTGATGTAGCATGGACGTGGCACTTTCCATATGGCTCACCATCCCATGGTTATGACTCTACGAAACCTATTGACGTTGTCATCATCAGGAATTTCATTCCCATGGGCTGCTAGCTCCCCAACCAAATGTTATAATGACGATCCATTACTCGAACCCATCCTAGATATGATGATACATGTGTCGATCATCCAAAAAATCTAGTTGAATCATTGATCCCAATGCATGTGATATTTATCGCTCGTCCCTTTTCACTCCTTAGGACAACAGGTAGGACCCATGGAAGATTGACGGTTGAGATTGAATCACCCCCCTATGTCAACCAATGATCTTGATATTTCCTCCTTTCGTTGTCATCAACATTTCTTAACAACGCCTAGCAGGTCCACTCTCAAGTCTCGAGGACGATTCTTTTGGATCAACGGTCCAAATTACACCTAGATTCTTCGATCAATAAACTATTGGGATCTACTACTCATAGATCTTATGGTTGCGATAAAACTAGGGTATGTCTTTGATGGGACTCCACACTCATCCCTTCCTTCCAATCATAGGATGTCACATGTCTTCCTTTGAACATGCTAGTACTCCACATCATCACAGCGTCACTCCACACCTATCCTTATTTAAATGTGATATTATGTGGCATATGATTTTGCATCTAGGACATGTGTCCCATCCCAACTCATCCACCAGGCTTGACACAAGGCACTCAGGCTACATAATCTTTTCCACCTCAATTATCAAAACACATTGCAACATGGCACAGTCACTACCTGACACGTGGAACCTCCACGTGTATTGATGTGGTTTACACGTCATCACTGATTACTGGAAAGTCCTCTAGGTACTGACACTTGTCCTATACATATTGGATAGGTGACATCATCCTCGTCAGCATGAAATTGTGCTCCTCTTGACCTTTCCTAGGAGAGACACATCAATATCAATGGTATGTATTACTTTCAGCTAGGCTCTGATGAACAGTTAGGATTGCTTCTCGGAGTCTTCCATCGGGGCTCTCCAAAATCCTTTCCCTGAAATGATCTAATGGCTATACGCTCCGACCAAAATTCATGATCCTATGACACAAAACTCAACCAATGGCCACGATTAAAGAACCTTTTTGAAGGATTAGACTCAACAGGGTCCCACCCCTATTATCTTGACCAATTACAAGTTGCCACATGTCTTCCTTGTACATGTAGACTCATTTCACCAATGTGAGATCAGGATGATGTCACCCTTCCTCTCTATCAATTCTAAGGGTTCCCACAATGATCAACACCCAATATTATATCTCAGTGGTTCTCTCATGAACGGTTGGGATTTCTCCTCAGAATATTCCCTTCGAAGTATTTTCCTTCCAGTGAACTAAACTATTCTAAAGGACCCATTGCGATGGACGGTTACAATCACTTTGATTTAATTTCTAATGGATCCAACGGTTGATAGAATCTTGAATCCTCGACAATTCCTTGTGTATGATAACCCCAATAAATGGATAGGATCTCTCAATATTCCTCTGATGAATCCAACGGTTGAAAATGACCTTGATTATTGGCAAGCCCTTGAGTGTGAGAGACTCCTACCAATGGTGAGGATTGATTCATTGTGATGAAATCGATGGCTATGATTCCATTTGGAAAAAGACATGAAAATTTATAGGTTTATCGGACCGCTAAGCTATTTATTCCTCATAACTCACTTGGGGAATTTCCATCCCACGAGCTATTCATACCAACACAGAGGCATTTCCATCCCTGAGCTACCATATTTACACTTTGTTATCATTGATTTAGGGGAAAACTCTACATATTAACATATATAGGAAAAATACTAACCATTCCCATATAAATAAACATGTATAAGAAAGTGAAACCATATATGTTACACAATTATTCATTATGTGCAATATAATGACAGATATACAGTTCTGGCAAATATAGCAGTAAAATGCTCACGGATAATTACGACAGTAAAAACCTATGGTAGAATATACATGATTACAATATCAGTGAAGTTCTATCATTAAATGTACTTAATTATATTAAGAAAAACATCTTCCCATAATAAGAATGCATAAACATTTTCACAGTAAGTATCCAACACATGATTACATATTCATTCAAATAGTAAATTAAACAAACACATTGTAGACACTTATCTGGTATAAGTAAGCCACCAACTACATGCAGAGCTCCAACTTTCCTCCCAGATGTAGACTCTATCGTTTATAACTTAGCAATGGGTCAACCCCGAGCTAGGGCCTAAACTCCACTTGGGCATGGAATACCTATCCAAGTAAGGTCTCTCAGTAGCAACAATATTTCCATTTCGGGTGGAAAGTTTAACATCCAACCTATAGTCTCTCATTTCCCACATGCATGTCCCACCCCATGAAGTGTGCCTTCTCTTCTCAATATTCCTTTGGTTTCCCCACTTCCCTTCCATGGCTTCAACAACAGGTTGGATAGGAAGTCTCAGATCCCTGTAGTTGTAGCTTGACACATTCGGAATAAAATTTTCAAAAATTCTCTCACCTAGAGAGAATCCCACGGGCCTGAAAACCTGCTTCTTCGATAACACTTCTCTTACCCTAAGAGAAATGCACGCAATCCTGAAAACTTAATTCTTCATCTTACTTTCCATCAAATCTCGCTTCAAGTTTCCTCCAGCCAAAATGGAAAAATGTCAACAATTACATACAGCGGTAACAGAGAATAGTAAGTGATGATGGAGAGCAAAACCCCCCTCTTGGAATGAATGCCTAAATATGAAAAATTTTGATATTTTTTTTGCATTCCCATGAAATTACACTTGTCATTTCTATAACTTCCCTTTTGAGCCACGTAGTGATTCATTCCCCTATTTCAAAGACTTAGGACAAAAATCATGTCCTTTCCTTTTTCCTTTGTTAGAAATATTTTATTAACATTTCCTTGGTTGAAGTCTCGTGGCTTATCTCTCTTCCTATTCCTTTAGCCCCCTTTCCCATATAGTGGATTTTATCCCCCCAAACTCTTTCTTTTCTGGATGGTCTGCAGCAGTGATTCTATTTCATTAATTCAGAGTGAAAATACATAATACAAAAATAGGTGCAATAGCTCAAAAGTTCTCGGCTCACCAGCCTAAGTGCACAATTGTAATTACATTTCAATTGGTGTTCAACCTATGGGTATTACAAAGAAAGGTTTTGTAATATTTAAGAACAGAAGGGGGACTTCCCTTCCTTAACTAGGAAGGATTCAAGTATGTGATGAAAACCTCAAGAATAAGGATCATTTCAAAATTTCAAGGAATTTAGGGCATTGATTGAAAAGCAATGTCCTCAACATGTGAAATGTTTAATATCAAACAATCGAGGAGAATATGTGAGAAAGGCCTTTGAGAACCACTTTTGATGTTATGGTATATCTTGTAAGGAAGATATATATATATATATATATCTTATACACCTCAGCATAATGGTGTTTTTGAAAGGAAAAATTGGAACTTTATCAAAATGACACAGTGTTTTCTTTAGGCCAAAAGGATGTCGACTAAGTTTTAGGTAGAAATTGTTTACTACTCCAATTACCTTTGGAACATTATTCCAACTAAACATGTTTGGGATATCAGTCTTCGTGAGTAACGAAATGGTATAAAACCTTCAATGTGACACCTAAGAACTTTTGGATGCATAGAATGGTCTCATATTCTAGATGATAAGAGAAAGAACATGGATGTAAAGTGTCATGATTTTGTTATGATGGTATACTCTAAATATTCAAAACCCTAAAGGTTATTTGATCTATTCAAATAATAAATTACTTATGAGAGAGATGTTGTTCTTAGTGATAATACTTTAGGTATAACTTTATTTAATTCTAATTTTAGGTTGTTAATCATTGATCCACTAGAAACATTGAAGGTTTTTGGATCTCCTAACTACTTCATAGATTTTTCAACTAGACATATGACTCATGCGCTAGAACCAAATTGTAATTGACCTTCCATAGAAAATTCAACCACAATTTTTGGAACACCTAGTCATTCCAAATATAATAGTGATTTTGATGCAAGAAATCCCTCTAAAGGGAAATTTGTCTCCCCAAATGAGAAACTAAGGAAATTGATTTTGTCAGTGTGGATGTACGAGAGTAGAAATGAAGTGGTATCATTTCTCTAATGACACATGTTCTAGAGGCATGTTATATTGATACATATGCATATGCACATGGTCGAATAAATGGGATAATTCTATAGCTAATGAGTATCATTCCTTCATGAAGAATGAATCTTGGGACTTAGTCCCTTGACCACGAAAAAATAATGTGATGAAATGTCAATGGGTCTAAAAGACAACATTCAAATCTGAAGGTGTTGTTGAAAGGAATAAGGCTCACTTGGTAGTAAAGGGATTTTCTCAACAAGAAGGCATCAAATACACTAAAACGTTGTCCCCTATAGCAAGGATGAGCTATCATTGATTGATTATTTTTTTCATTTCTCATTTTGGATGGGAGGTACATCATATGGATTTCAATAGTGCTTTCTTACATGGCGATTTCATTGAAGAGCATTATATGGAGGAATCCTCATGATTTGAAGATAATGGAAATGTTGTACATTGGCTAAAGAAATACCTTCAATATGGTTTTAAAAAATCACCCAAGGCATGGTATGAGAATATTGACCATTTTTTCCTCAATATTGGTTTCAAATATTATGAATAATACCATAGTGTTAGTGTTTGACATATAAATGGTAATACCTTAATTGTTGTGTGATATGTTGACGATTTAGTCATTATTGGAAGTAGTGATAATTTAGTATTGGGTTTGAAAAAACAACTAGCATATACTTTTGAAATGATTGACCTTGATCTATGGAATTTGTTTTTGGGAATCAAAGTATTACAAATGGACGATGATATATTTGTTTCTGAAGATAAATATGTGTTGAATCTATTACAAAGGTTCAAAATGGAAGATTGTGAACCAAGTACTACACCTTATCACTTGGTGTAACATCCCCAACATCCAACTGGGCTATGCCACATAAAATTTTCTAAATGTATAAAAAATTAAAACATATACACACAGAACCTTTTGCAGAAATTTATATATAAAACTTAAAATATAAAAATACATTTTGTGAATGCACAAATTCATACAAAATAATAATAAGAATACACATGTGGCACACATAGGAAAAACCCATAAAAATAAATGCATATGTAATAATGCAACTTGTAATTTAACACACAATTGACACTTATCTAGGTAAAAATATCACCAACTGTGTGCAGACCTTCCACATTCCTCCTAGCCTTAGAACAAACTTCTCAAAACTCTCAGCAGTGGGTCACCCCCGAGATGGGACTAAACTCCACCCGGCTAAACGAATTCCTAACCAGGTTGATGTATCTCAGACAACAGGAAAAACTTCGCCATAGGTGCCAACTCAAACTAACAACCTACAGTCGCTCATTTCCCACATGCATGTCCCACCCCAAGAAGTATGCCCCTTCTCTGCTCAACAGTCCTTTGGCTACCCCACTTCCTTTACAAGGCTTTAGCAATAGGCCGGACAAGAATTCTCATAGCCCTGTAGTTGTAGTTTGGCACCTTCGGGAAATCAATTCCTAGCAATTATGTCATCTAGAGAGAATTTTTCATGGGCCTGACAACTCACCTCTTCAATCTTCCACAGGCTTGACAACCTGCTTCTTCAATATATCTACTAAGAAAACTAGGTATAGGTATAGGTAATAGTACGAGTATGGGTGTTGGCCCTTGACCAAGTTTTGAAGTTACTTGGTCATATTTCACCATTTTTGGGACTTCGACAGCCTGTCGAAGATGCAGTGCTATAAGAAGCATAGATCATGGGATCTCGAACCACTTTTGGATCCCCTTTTTGGGTTTTGGGACAATGTAATGGGAAAGGGATGTCGACCCATGGGTTTACCCACGTTTAGGCCCACTTTTGTAATGTATAAATAAACATCTAGGCATCTAGTAGAGGAGGATTGTATCTATGTGATGTAAGCTAAGTGCTAATAGACTATGTAAGTGCTTTGTGCATGATTGTAGAAGGTTTACAGAGCTAAGTACAAGTTTTTGTAGAAGTTATAGAAGGCTTTGTCCTGTAAGCGCAAGGAAGAAGGATCTAGCGAGTTGCGCAGATCTTTTGTCCTATGCGAGGAAGGGTTTTTGGTGGCTTTGTGCCTGTAACCGATTGGAGATGCTAATAAAGAAGAAGAGTTGGTGGACGTAGCCCCAGGTAAGGGGGTGAACCATGTAAATCTGTGTATTATGCTTTGTGCTTTGACTTGATGTGTTGTCCCTGCTTTTGCAAAGTGCTTTGATATATTTAGATAGATCTACTTATGCTTAGTGCTTCTTAGATATGTGTGAATGCTATACTTGACATGTAGAAATATGCTTAGTGTTGATCTACTGATTCTGATCTATTTTGTTGTTGCTAAGTGCTAAAATACCTTAGATCTAAGTAAACGTTGTGATGCTCTGTGATATCTGTGAAGTATAAAAAGGGTTGAATATTCATGAATAATCGATGCTCAGTGTTCTGTAAGTAATATAATCACATATATGTGTCCCGGCTAAGGTTGCAGACACCTGAGTCTTGAAACCACCCCTGCCTCTACCTCGGGTGAGACTTCATCTGCTTCGCAGGTGTTTTTGAAAGGGTCGATATTTAGGGTTTTGTTGGTGTGTTGTTGTAGCATTGAACTCCGGGTCTGCCCCTGTGCCAACAAATGGTTCCTTTGTCGGGACGTCAAACTGTGATTGCTGGGAACTGAGGAAGAGGGAGATTTGTGCAAAGATTCGTCCTGAAACTGTGGAATCTCTGTGTGAGAATCTGTGCCCTAGTGCACAATATTCCACTTGATTTGAAAATATTTTTGCTAAAGAAAGAAGGCCAGATCTAAAGAAAAGAAGTGATATCTGAATGCTTTATGCTCTAAGAAAGGTAAAAGTGGAAGTTTCTAAAGAAAAGAGGTCAAATCTGCAGAAAAGAGGTAAGATCTATAAGCTTTGTGCTTTGATAAAGGTAAGAATAGTCAAAACAAATTAGATCAGTAAGCTTTGTGCTCTGCAAAAGTAAAATAAGTGAAAAATTTTGTTTCTAGAGTATGGATATAGGTATGTTTGATAGATTTTGTCCTAGATTGAAAACTAGGGCTCTGATAGATTAAAGAAAGCTTGATATGAATAGATCTGATAAGTACAGTGATAGATATGTTATACCTATGCATAGAAAGAATGTTTGGACTAACAAATGGATGCAGGATCCTAAAAATAATTTCTTGCAAGCTAGTTACCATGATCCTAGTGCGCAGTATAGAAGAGGTTGGGGATCATTTAAAAGGAAGAGAGGATTAACCCTATGTTACAGTTTCAAAAGACCGAGACATATTTCTAAGGAATGCCCTAGTGGAATATCTAGTTGCCTATGTTGCAAAGCTTTGGACCATGAAGTATTGGAATGCCCTAGAATGATTGCTAAACTTGAAAGAATGAATGTGAGTGAAGAAAACCCTAAGGGAGCTCTAGAAATAGCCGAACCCCAGAAATAATATGAGAAGGTATTACTGTAGATGAAAGACACCTTGAACGACCACCGACATTTTAGGTTATCAGAGATCTTTAAAGAAAAATAATGCATCGAAGTAAGAATAGGGGACTTCGACATTGACTTTGTTCTTGATGAAGAAACACCAGTGAACATTATGCCAGAGAGTACTTGGGAAGCTAGAGGAAGGCTTGCTATGATCCCTTCATTAAGAGGAATAGGGATATTCAGAGGAAAACTGATGAACCTATGGGGAAGGCTCACTAATATATCTATGAATGCTAATGGAACTTCGACAGAGGAAGATTTTGAGATTATCAAGTTTATTGAGGACAACGCCCCGTTTACTATGTTACTTGGAAAACTTTGGATTGAGAGAGATCAAGCCAGAAATAAGGAAGAAGAAAATGTTTTAGAACAGTAGACACAAGAGTTAATAGATTTCATGACCAAAAGGATCACACAGTTGATTGAAGAACAAGAGAAAAAAATGAATCTATTTGACACTCGGAGCCCAGATGTCAAATTTGCAAGAGCACTAGAGTACTCACAGAAGATTCTAGTATCTATCTCAAATATAGAAGAAGTAATACCCCTGAGTCTTAGGAGAGAATCTCAGTAGAATGAAGTGACTATGTTCAAGGAAAATAAGAATCAGAATGGGAAGAGAATCACCGAGACGAAGATCACTGAAAAGAAGGCTAGAAAGATAAGTAAAAACAGAGCTAAGATCGACAGGCTACAAAATATTCCAGAGGGAACCTTGCAGAACGGAAAACTTGAAAAAATTGAACTTCACCGAGATATCTGTTAGGTGATTTATATGTACTAAAAAAGACACTAAAATACCCTCAATTTAAATTGTCAACCCAAGGTAAGTAAACTTAGAGTTGTAGAAAAATATATGCCAAAGGTAGAAGGTTGGTAGGAGTATGGTCTAACTAATGAAGGTAGCTATCTAAGGTCGATATATTTAAGAAAAACTATCGAATAAGAAAACCCTACTAAGAAATTGGAAGCTAGGTAACCTAAGTATCTTTTGGCCAAGGATCGATGGATAGTTCCTAAGAAAGCAAGTAAAAACCCTATGTAAAGCAAACTAGCTCAACAATAAGCAATAAGAAACTATCTAAGCATATCAATAACCAAATGACGAAAGCAAACTACTTTAACTTGCCAACCTACATTCAATGAGCAACTACCCTATGAAAGAAATTAAATAAGCAAGTAAGTAAAAGCACCTATCTAACCTATTAAATCAAATAGACAAGTAAGCAAAGACACCTAACTAATCTATTAAGGAAAAAGACAAGTAAGCAAAGACAACTATCTATCCTACTAAAGCAAATGGACAAGTAAGTAAAAACTTCTCATTGAACAACTATCTAGCCTAAGAGGCAAGTGGACTAAATGCCTAATGCAAAACTATTTCTAATGCGTGAAAGGAAATCTAAATGCTCAATGCAATGCATGAAAGGAAATCTATTCTATTGAAAGCAAGGAGAACTAACAACTAAATGCTTTACCTTAATCTACCAAAACAAGAAACTATCTCTTCTAATCTACAAAAGCAAGAAACTAGCTTTAATCTTACGACACTCAAATATAATGTTGGTGGTTGTGTGAATTCCTTCGGTGGTGACAGATGATATCTCAATGACACTTGACAACAAAGGACAATTCCAACGGTATAAACGCGACACTAATCTCAATGAAAAAATCAAAGGTATGGATTAAACAATCCAATAAAAACTTAGTCATAACATAAATAATGTTTAATACCCTGCATATTCATGTGCAAACCATCAACAACATAATGATATCATCATTATTTAACTAAGAAATTTAATTTCACTTTAATCTATGAAAAGAAATTGCGTAAAGGGAAACTATGCTATGTCTACTTTAATTATTCAAACTGCAATAAGGAAATGAATTAAAAATAAAAATTTAAACTATGATATTAAAAAGTAAATTGAAAATTACATCAACCAACAACTAAGCAAATGAAATCTATCTAAAACTGAAGTAAGCAACAGCTATAACTAAAAATTGAAATGAAATCTATCTATCCATCAAAATCCCTATCAAAGAAAACCCAGATAAGATTCTATTTTATTCTAATTAAAAATTATGTTTTAAGCTTATTTAAAAAATTATGAAAGAAAGCATAATCTAACTTCTAAGTTGCACACGGGGTTAGTCTAGGGATCTTCAGATCCATTCCTAATCTATGAAACTAATTCATGCTAACCTAATCCATCACACTAACCTGCAAAAGAGTAATAAAACAATTAAATTACAACAAGCTAATTAACACAATAAAACATGCATGTACAGAAAATAAAAGAACAATTTAAATGATGAAATACATAAACAACACACACAGAGTTTCAGAATGCTGGTGGTCCCACCAGCAAGTCTTGGTCACTCTCTAAAAGCACACCACGAGCTTAACAAGGCGAATCCACCACTAAATCTTGAAAACATAGTTTTGGCACAATTTCGGCAATGTAAAATATCAAAATGGAGAAAAAACAAATTTGTCTCTAATACACTAGCTCTTCTACTTGGTTTTCAATCTATTGATCATCCTATCAGTATTTATAAGCTTACAACCCAAGTGGTCGGCCTCAAGAGGGTCGAACCACTTCTAATTTCGGAAAATTACAATAAATGATGCCCTAACTGACAAAACGGAGCAAGCCAATAATCACCTTCTTTGGACAACTGAATTCGAGTTTTCAAGAACTTAGTAGCTGGAGGGGGTAAGGATAAACAAAACCCATGTGCCTGATTTGTCCATCACTGGCCTCCAATTCCATAACCTCCAACTCGCCTTGCATTTTTGTGCAATACTAGGAGCTGGAATGAGTGTCGGAACAAGTGTCGGAACGAGTGCCGGATCAAGTGTTGGAACCAGAAAATGGTGCATTTTTTCCCTATAACACTAGAAAAACGTGAATTAACTATTGGAATCATAAAAACATGATAAATTATACTTGATTCAATCATTAAACATGAGTTACACATACCTTATGGCGATCATACCGATTTACCATAAAATTCTTCAAAAAGATCCTTTAAAATATGAAAACATGCATATGTACATATGGAAAAAGTGTATAATAACGTCATGAAAATGATCATATCTCAGGCCCAACATTACCCCCACACCTAATATTTTGCAGGTCCCACTGCAAATAAAAAGAAATTGCCCTTTATGACTAAACTTGCAAAGGAGGGGGTGGATTAGCTTTTAGAAGCTTCTCCTTCTTGCCTAGGGGATTTTGACTTAGGATTTTTGTGGTGTTTCAATTGCATCTAGGGACTGTTATTGGTGGAAGGAATATCACCAACCTAACGCTGTAGAGAATTCATCTTGGCTTGTAGGACAATGTTATTATGGCGTAAATGACAACTTAGTGTGTCATGCTCTCTAAGCTTGAACTAAAGGGTTTGGAGTTTTTGGAGGCTGCTGATGACATGTGAGGAATCCTTGAGATGTATATTATAACCTTGATCTTTTAAACCATGAAAAACAACAATTTTACCTATGCAAAATTAGTTCCAAAAGTGATTTCCCATAAGCGCAACATTTTTTGGCATGGCGAACTTGTGAAAAATAGGTATCAAAGTGACACATGTAACTGCAAGATAGTAAAACCTGTGTAAAAATTGAGATATTTTTTTGTTTTTGAATATTTCCTTGACAAAAACCTCTCTAGGTTTTCAAAAATTCATTTTCAGTTATTATAAAAACACAAAACAAAAATATGACTAAAACAAAAAAAACAGAGTGTTCTATTTTCTGAAAAACTGGGCCTCTAAGATAATTGAATATATCCAAAACCATAACATATATTTAAAAAATGAGATATTTTTTTTATTTTTAATATTTCCTTGATAAAAACCTCTCTTGGTTTTCAAAACTTCACTTCCAGTTGTTAGGAAAGCACAAAAAGAAAATATGACTAAAACAGGAAAAACAAAGTATTTTATTTTCTGAAGGCATAGTCCTCGAAGATGATAGAATATATCCCAAACCATAAATTATATTCACAAACTGAGAGAGGTTATTGTATTTTGGTATGTTATGAACAAAAACCTCCTCTAGGTTTCAAAATTACTTTCCCATTTGTTCATAATCCTAGCTTGAAGTTGGTTACTCAAAACTTGCAGAAGCCCAACGTGCTCTTAACAGAAGCGCAACATGGTCTTTGATAGGAATTTTGGAGGCCTTCCTAGAGGATATTTGGGCTGAAAGTGGTATGGGTGGACATTTTATGATGTCTTCTACACAATGGAACCATCAATCACTGCAAATGCCTTCTCCAACCCTCTGAAAAACTGACTTGAAGTCAAATTGTCCAAATGTGCATTAAACCCTCCTATAGTGACTGTATTTGGGGAATTTATCTCAAATGATAAAACTTGTACATAAACTGAAGGAGGTTTTTGTTTATTGTTATATTATTAACAAAAACCTCTTTCAATTTTGTCAAATTCATCTTTCTTAATTCAGAAACCAATTTCGAAGTAGAACTTTGACCAAGACAATCATTGGAAAATTTATGACAAGGAATGATGACATGATCATGATGAAAAATTATGATGGTGGGTGAGTGGAGGGAGTAGTAATGACACCTAGACACACTAATGACAATTTTACAACCAAGATATTTCAAATTGTATTTGAGAATTTTATTTTGAAAATATCACAATTTGACCTAATAACCCCTATCAATGACATGAAAGAGTAAACTTTATCACGGGTGACTGACAAACTGAAAAATACTAACAAAAGCTTTGGTTTGTACTGGTAGGCATGGTGAACAGGAGAATTTTTATTTCTTGTCATCAATATGTAACAATTCAAACAGCTGACCCTCTTTTCATATGCTTAGGAAAATCCCCCCAGACCGAACATATGGCACGTCCTCGTGCCATGAATTAGCAATAGGCTTCCTGGGGATTGGTTACAGCCTTCCTTACTTGGGAAGACATCCTCTAGATACTTTTTAAGAAGTAAAATGGGAAATTCAATGTCGTATTGAACTGAAAGTGAGCTAATGATTGAAAGTGACAGGCTTTAAAGACAGAGTATCTACCTAGTGATGACTATGAGAGGGTTGATTAGCTTCTCTTTTATCCACTCCTTGGAGTATCCCTTAGTTCCAGAGATGTTCTGAATTTTTTTTTTGAAAACCCTATTATAGCTTTCTCTTGGCAACTAGTGGTGTTTAAGCCAACGGTCTCCAACTCTTGGGAGCTTTGTGGTTGAGGCAATTGATTCCTCAGAGACTACGAACATAGTGAATAGGAGTAGAGGCAAGATAAGAGTGTTCCATTATTATTTTCTTTGTCATCGTGCTCACACAATCCACTTGCATAGAACATGTAATGTCAAACCTACAATGAACAACATGTAACAAAAATAAACCAACTGAGTGGTCTTTTAAGGACATATACAACAATTTATAGCACACAAGAGTTTAGCACTTCAAAAATAAAATGACTAGTAATGTAATAACCTGTATCATAAAAACAATACATGAATTTTTACAAAGATTTACTTATTCTAGGCAGTGTTATCATTTGTAAACTCATGAACCCCTTCCCCACACCTAAGTATTATGACACCTCACAATCAAAAATATAGGAAACTAGTCAATTCTCCCAATAGCCAAAGATTTACAGCTTGTTAAGTGTAGAGATAAATTTCACATATTGGTCTAACGAGACAGTTAGAAGATGGCCCCACCTATAGGATAAACCATCCTACATATAGATAAGAAGAGGTAGGCAAGAGAGTTTCAAGATAGTCTTAGAGTTATTTCCCAATGGAAAGTGTATGAGATTCATTAACCTTATCTTAACCACACATACTTCATGTCATCTTTGTCTGCAAGTAATGTCGTACATCAGGACAAGTTTAAATTTATTATTTATTTCTGGCAGATTACCATCCTCGCTAGGTAGAATGCCTCACTGTCAACAAGCTTGTTCAGTACTCCGACAGGTTTACCTAGTCATACCACAGGCTACTACCTGCTACCAGCAGACCTGTTCAGTATCCTGATGGGTTAGCCTCTTAAACCCTCAGACATTGGCCCTCCATCCTTTAAGATTGCTTATGCAAGAATATGGGGGAACAGCTCTGGAAAAAAAAAATTCTTTCTATTTTCTTCAATTGGGATGGTATTTATGTTAGAGGATGACTTTCCGTTATATTCCTTAGTAATTGTCCTGATGTAAGGGGTATTTAAGCGGACATGGCCTATCTAAAGATATGATATAGTCAAGCTATTTAGTGTGTAGTGGATGGTACCATTGAGAAAGAACAAAAAGGTATCTCTAGGCTCAACTCACTTTCTTCTTTTGTAAGTTATTGTGATGTTTCCATGACTAACCGCTAATTAGACCTCCTTGTTACTCTTTGATAAAGACACTTGACTCACTTACTCAGGTTTCTTGGAAAAACTGTATGAGAGACCTCTAATCTTGATGGTTACGGTGTCACCTCCTTATACAGTGGTGAAGAGTTTCAAGAGAAACTGCTTTGGAATGCCTTAAGAACAAGAAGATGAAATTCTTTGCAAAAACATGGCTAATTACAACAACTCATTATTCATTTGATGCTTAGTAGACAACAAGGTTCAAGTGTAACAATGTTTTGAAGAAAAATCCTTCTTTTATATTTCCTTGAATTGTATACTCCTGGTGAAATAAATACCTACAAAAGTCTCTAGAAAAAAACATACTCTAATATATCAAAAACTAATAAGATCAATGAGATCAAGTCACTGGAACATGTATCTCATAGTTCTTTTATTAAAATAAAATGTAAAATGATGCTGCATTAAACTCTAAGCTAAACTAACAACATGAAGCTTTTATTTATTATCCTACCCTACCTAAAAAGAAAGGGAAAATATTTATTCAAGTGTAAGAACTCTGCCAATGTAACCATGTGTGGAGCAAGATAAGAAACATACTCATATCCATGTATGAAAAAGTTACCACAGTGATTACTTGGATATGAAGAACCAACCAACCTACTTGTTTTGGCATCAGAAGGTGTTGAAGAAGAGAATAGTATTGTGGCCCGATGACCTCTTGAAACCAAATTTCAATGTAATCTTGATGTTTATCAATAGTAATTTCTATGCTCTCCTTCATCATGTTATGCAGATCCTCTTCTTTTGGATGATTGATTTATGAAGTACATAAAGGATCTGTTGAGATGGATGTTGAGAACTCCTCAATCTTAGGTTTTAATGATTTCTCTCCACTGGATGTAGTTCATAATTTTTCATCTTCCTTCGTAGTTTGGCAAGGAAAATCATTTTGTACCTTATAGGACCTTGATTCTTCTAATATTTCCGGAGAGGTAGATATAGTTTTGGCTGCTGCCAAAACATGTTCTTCTTGAAAAGAAGAAATCTCGGTTGCTGCTAGGATTTGAGAAAGTTCCCTCGGGCTAATGGTTGCTTCTGAGTTCATCTTGTCATTTGATAAAACTTGGTTCACACAAAGATGATGTCCACAAAGTTAGGATCTCCTGATGGTGGTTAGAAAACAAAGGTTGTATTTTTTGGTTCTATGGAAGGATCAAGTGGTCTTTACTCTTGTCCCACTATTATTGATGCTTCAATTTTATGTTCTATAGTGCTCCCTATCTTACTCTCTTCAGAGACAACTTTATCTCTTTTGGTTGAGCTAGTTCTTGTTCTCTGGTGCCAGTCTACGGAGCTTATGAGTGGAACGTTCCTTCCCCCAAAAAGGTCGGAAGGAACCTTGGTTGAAAGGTTTGATTTAGATTTAATGTATCTCCCTTTGGGTCTCTAGGTCTATTCATGAAAGAAAACAAAAAGAAAAAGAAAAACTACCATTGGGTTTGGGGGAACCTGCTATAGCAGATGCACAGGTTCTTACCTCTCGTCTTAAATCTCCCCCGCCACCAAGCTAATGTTAAGGTCTAAAAATGATCTATTTCCTAACTACTTCTTACCTTGAGACCTCCCTGGCAACAATGCCAAAATGTTAGGTGATTTATATGTATTGAAAAAGGCACTAAAATACCCTCAATTTAAATTGTCAACACGAGGTAAGTAAACTTAGAGTTGTAGAAAAATATATGCCAAAGGTAGAAGGCTGGTAGGAGTATGGTATAACTAATGAAGGTAGCTATCTAAGGTTGATCTATTTAAGAAAAACTATCGAATAAGAAAACCCTACTAAGCAATTGGAAACTAGGTAACCTAAGTATATTTTGGCCAAGGATCGATGGATAGTTCCTAAGAATTCAAGTTAACACCCTACGTAAAGAAAACTAGTTCAACAATAAGCAATAAGCATCTATCTAAGCATATCAATAAGCAAATGACAAAAGCAAACTATTTTAACTTGCCAACCTACATTCAATGAGCAAATACCCTATGAAAGAAATTAAATAAGAAAGTAAGTAGAAGCACCTATCTAACCTATTAAAGAAAATAGACAAGTAAGCAAAGACACCTAACTAATCTATTAAAGAAAAAGAAAAGTAAGCAAAGACAACTATCTATCCTACTAAAGCAAATGGACAAGTAAGCAAAGACTTCTCATTGAACAACTATCTAGCCTAAGAGGCAAGTGGACTAAGTGCCTAGTGAAAAACTATTTCTAACGCGTGAAAGGAAATCTAAATGCTCAATGCAATGCATGAAAGGAAATCTATTCTATTGAAAGCAAGGAGAACTAACAACTAAATTCTTTACCTTAATCTACGAAAACAAGAAACTATCTCTTCTAATCTACAAAAGCAAGAAACTAGCTTTAATCTTATGACACTAAATATAATGTTGGTGGTTGTGTGAATGCCTTTGGTGGTGACAGATGATATCTCAATGACACTTGACAACAAAGGACAATTCCAACGGTATAAACTCGACACCAATCTCAATGGAAAAATGAAAGGTATGGATTAAACAATCCAATGAAAACTTAGTCATAACAAAAATAATGTTAAATACCCTGCATATTAATGTGCAAACCATCAACAATATAACGAGATCATCATTATTTAACTAAGAAATTTAATTTCACTTTAATCTATGAAAATAAATTGCGTAAAGGGAAACTATGTTATGTCTACTTTAATTATTCAAACTATAATAAGGAAATGAATTAAAAATAGAAATTTAAACTATGATATTAAAAAGTAAATTGACAATTACATCAACCAACAACTAAGCAAATGAAATCTATCTAAAACTGAAGTAAGCAACAACTATAACTAAAAATTGAAATGAAATCTATCCATCCATCAAAATCCCTATCAAAGAAAACCCAGATAAGATTCTATTTTATTCTAATTAAAAATTTTGTTTTAATCTTATTTATAAAATTATGAAAGAAAGCATAATCTAACTTCTAACTTGCACACGGGGTTAGTCTAGGGATCTGTAGATCCATTCCTAATATACGAAACTAATTCATGCTAACGTAATCCATCACACTAACCTGCAAAAGAGCAATAAAACAATTAAATTACAGCAAGCTAATTAACACAATAAAACATGCATGTACAGAAAATAAAAGAACAATTTAAATGATGAAATACATAAACAACACACACAGAGTTACTAGAATGCTGGTGGGACCCCCAGAAATTCGTGGTCACTCTCTAAAAGAACACCACAAGCTTAACAAGTAGAATCCACCACTAAAGCTTGAAAACACAGTTTTGGCACAATTTTGGCAATGTAAAATATCAAAATGGAGAAAAAACGAATTTTTCTCTAATACATTGGCTCTTCTACTTGGTTTTCAATCTACTGAGCATCCTATCAGTATTTATAATATTACAACCCAAGTGGTCGACCTCAGGAGGGTCGAACCACTTCTAATTTCGGCAAATTACAATAAATGATGCCCTAACTGACAAAACGGAGAAAGCCAATAATCACCTTCATTGGACAACTGAATTCGAGTTTTTAGGAGCTTAGTAGCTGGAGGGGGGCAAGGATAAAAAAAACCCATGTGCTCGATTTGTCCATCACTAGCCACCAATGCCATAACCGCCAACTCGCCTTGCGTTTTTGTGCAATACTTGGTGTTGGAATGAGTGTCGGATTGAGTGCCGGAACAAGTGCCGGAACGAGTGCCAGATCAAGTGCCGGAACCAAACAATGGTGTGTTTTTGCCCTATAACACCAGAAAAATGTGAATTAACTCTTGGAAGCATAAAAACATGATAAATTATACTTGATTCAATCATTAAACATGAGTTACACATACTGTATGGCGATCATACCGATTTACAATAAAATTCTTCAAAAAGCTCCTTTAAAATATGAAAACACGCCTATGTACATATGGCAAAAGTGTATAATAACGTCATGAAAATGATCATATATCGGGCCCAACAATATCAGATCAGCAACATAATCCACTTCATCAAGGCGAAGTAATATAGTTGTTGGAAGCCGATATAACCATTCGACCACCACTCTGAATAGGTCGAAAAACATTGATGGTTCACCACTAGACCGTCAGATCACACCATAATGGGCAGAACATGAGTTAATGATGCCTCATACCTGTTGCAAGCAGATCGTTGCTAAGTTTCTTAATTAATCCACTTCACCACGCACTGAGAATACTTTTTTCTAACTAAGAATTTGAGCCCACAACCTGATATTATTTTTCACTGTGATCATCACCTTGTTCCCGTACCCTCCATTGTAGTCTCTGAATTCATTTCACACCCGATCTAATTGACCCTGAGCTTGTATGTCAGTCGAGCTCAACATCGTAGAGAAAGTAGTCGAAGAAGTTTTGATTGACTTAATGACTGAGAGAGTCATGTCGGAGCGAGGGTTATCTTCAGGAGTCCAAGCATCGTCAATGAGAGGACTGCATGCCTCTCCTTCCACTGCTCGCATCGGTCCATCCCGACCGACTGATGAGAAACAGATAAAGCACAGAGACGACATTGCGACCTCCAAGATTATTCTGTGCATTCTGTCAGCTTACCTACCACCTCTCAGTAGCGCCATCAACCATGACAGTGTCCCTCAAGACTTCGAGTATACTTTGATCACCGCATACCTTCCGAAAGGGGTGCGCGCTATTCATGCCAACCAATATAAGCTCGCATCATTGAAGTTTAGTGACTTCAACCTTGGTGACTGGAAGGCTTACAGCATGCTCACCCCACACAAGTATCTAACCAGGACTAAAGGAAAGAATTCCAAGATCATCCCGTAGTCATGGACCCAGAACCTCGCGCAGTCCATGTTGCTCAACGTGATGAAGATTCCACACTTCATACGACATCAAAAGGTGAATGCATGTGTAAAGTTATTGTTGTCATGCTATCACGACAGATACCTATGGCTAAACCGATGCATCATTGTGGATCTGACCTTGATCAATCGGATCACAGGGCTTAGTATGCAAGGCCCTGACCCACAGGATTTCTACCCTGGAAAGACCTCAGACCGAGCATTAGCGTAGAGAATTAAAGAAACTTACAGCAATGTCAAGAAGGGCATGTGAGGCTACAAGGTAGCCTCTATCCAAAGTGGCGTAGTGTTCCTTTCCTGTCGGTTGATCATGACCAAGCTAGTTCTTAAGAATAGACCAACTAAAGTGACAGGATTCATGGTCGACCTCGCAGGGAAGTGCGCAGAGGGACTACAGATGAACTGGGCACAATACCTTGTCAATCAACTAGATATTGATTTCAAAGAAGCGCAAGACCAAGGGTATGAGTTCCACTTTAGTTGGATTCTCATATTGATCGCTTTCATTTCCTGGGAGCTACCAGAAGGCACCACTTTCCCAGATATCGAACCCTTCGAACCATTGGCCGGGAAATTCTGTATGTTGTGATACTCCAGCAACGTGAACAAGAAGTGGTAGTCCAATTCCATATTCCATGCCTATTACAACTAGTTGAAGATATCAATCCAGTCTACACCACACATCACCCCGAACACACTTTATAGGTTTAGACCCTTAATGAAATTCAACCCGGACCGCCACTTCACCTATATTAAAACGTGTGTTGATGAGCATAAAAAAAAGCTCCAATCATATTACAAGTTGACAGAAAATGACTTGGAGGATATTACCAAGGAATGGTTGGCGGACCTCCTTGTTCCAGCAGACCCCGTAGAGATGTCCGATGTGGATAGCCCTAAAACTATGTTGGACACACCTGGACCAAGCAATACGAAGAAAGATGACGAAGTACATGATGTCCATAGCACATCGGCGAAGACCACTTCAATCTCACCTGAGCAGGGAGATGATGGTGGAGATATAGGTGGCACGGAAGTCAAGCAAAACAAAAGTGAATTTACTCTGCTTAGAGAGGAGGAGGATCCATCCAAGAAAAGGAAGGTTACCCCACCAAAGCCTTCATCCTGGAAGAAATCTAAAGCCACCAGGACTACGTTTAAGACTACCCTCACCCCAGATGACTTTGACTTCTTAGTCGCTGTGTTGAATGACGCTTCACTGGAGATCACGGAAAATAAAGAAGCAAATCAGGAGGAGGTATTCAGCCGAATCAAGGGTGAACTTCAAGAGGTGCAGTAGGCACTACAATCCAGTCGCGTAGTTTCTATTGTGCCCTCGACAAGTGGAACAAAAGAACCAGGAGATGAGCCAACCCAATTGCTCCAGATCATCGATAAAGTTGAAGATCGCCTTCGACAAGGTCAGGAAGAGACAATTCAAGCCACCCAAGATTTGGCGCATGCACAAGAAGATATACTAGAACAGTGCAGTAATGCAGAACGAGACAAAATGGCTCTTCAAGCAAAGTGAGAGGAAGAGAAAGAAGCACTAAAACAAGACAAGGAATAGTTTCTCACAGAGAAACTCGAAGTATAGGAACAGGTTCACAGAGAACTTCACTCTGTGACAATCATCGAATTCCAAACAGAAGAACAAGTTCCACAGCAGGTGGCACAACTGGAAGGAGTGATCCAGCAGCTTCAGCAGTGCATTGCAGACCTGGAACTTCGCACTGTGCCCAAGACTCTTCAGGAAATAAGAGATCTAAGAGAGGCAACTTCCCGCAACGCAGTTGACTGATTAAAATCCTTTACCTTTGAATACAAGCAATTGAGCTCCATAAGCACTCATATGTATGAAAACCTCATGGAAAATCCAGAGTTACAGGCGTTAGAGTCGCAACTCCAACATGCAAAGAAACAAGAAGACATGTTACAAGCATAGTTGAAGGCCTTGTCACCAGTCGAGAGAATGAAGAGGTTTCCAGAGAAATGCATGGCCCAGTAGTAGGTACACACACTTCAGAGTAAAGTAATGGAAGTCTCTCAACGACTTCAACCAGTGCAAGAAAAGGCATGTCAACTGTTCACCAAAGTTGAAAACCAAGGAGTAGAACTTGAATAGGTTGTGAGTACAGCAAAACAACACCTAGAGGGACCAGTCAGTGATGCACTCATCCAAGAGTTCACTGAGAAAGAGGAAGTCACACTACAGTAAGTCGAAGAAGCTCGAGCCAAGATTGAGGCATTCGAGGCAGAATTGCTCAGACAAGAGTGACTCGAGACGCGTCACGGGTGAGTGTTGGGGGCCTGTTGGCCCTTGACCAAGTTTTGAAGTTACTTGGTCATATTTTACCATTTTTGGGACTTTGACAGCCTATCAAATATGGAGCGCCATATGAAGCAGAGATCACGGGATATCAGCCCACTTTTGGACCCCCTTTTTGGTTTTTGGGACAATGTAATGGGAAAGGGATGTCGACCCGTGGGTTTACCCATGTTTAGGCCCACTTTTGTAATGTATAAATAAACATCTAGGCATCTAGTAGACGAGGATTGTATCTATGTGATGTAAGCTAAGTGTTAATAGAATATGTAAGTTCTATGTGCATGACTGTATAAGGTTTACAGAGCTAAATGCAAGTTGTTGTAGAAGTTATAGAAGGCTTTATGCTATAAGCGCAGGGAAGAAGGATCTAGCAAGCTGCACAGATCTTTTGTCCTATGCAAGGGTTTTTAGTGGATTTTTTCCTGTAACCGATTGGAGATGATAATAAAGAAGAAGAGTTGGTGGACGTAGCCCCAGGGAAGGGGGTGAACCACGTAAATATGTGTGTTATGCTTTGTGCTTTGACTTGATGTGTTGTCCCTGCTTTTGCAAAGTGCTTTGATATATTTAGATAGATCTACTTATGCTTGGTGCTTCTTGGATATGTGTGAATGCTAGATATGACATGTACAAAGATGCTTAGTGTTGATCTACTTGATCTGATCTATTTTTTTGTTTCTAAGTGCTAAAATACCTTAGATCTAAGTAAATGTTGCAATGCTTTGTGCTATCTGTGAAGTATAATAAGGGTTGAATATTGATGATAAGTGTTCTTTAAGAAATATAATCACATATTTGTGTCCCAGCTAAGCTTGCAGAAACCTAAGTCTTGTAACCACCCCTTCCTCTACCTCGGGTGAGACTTCATCTGCTTCACAGGTGTTTCCGAAAGGGTCGGTAGTTAGGGTTTAGTTGGTGTGTTGTTGTAGCGTTGAACCCTGGGTCTGCCCCTGTGCCAACAATGGGTACAGGCACAAGTACAGTGACAAGACAGTACAGAGGACAACTCAATGAGTGAGTGAATGATGATTGAATGATGGGAAAATGAACTAATTCCAAACTATATTCATGCATGTTCCCAACTTGACACTTATTGTATTGAGAACTACTTTGGCCCACTTGTCCCCATCCTTAGAACTTAGGATAAAATAAGTATCCATATTTTATACATTAAGGAATATTAATATAATATTCCTTTTTGGCTTAAGCTCCCTAGCTTAGCCCCTTATCCTTAACTTTTAGGCCCATTTCCCTAACTAGTGAAGTTTAGTCCCCCATACTCTTTTATCGTGGTCGGTCTATAGGAAACAATGTATTATATTAATGATAAGACATATACAAAAATACAACACATAGCCTAATATACATAGCCTAATTCAACACATAAGCCTCCTAGCTTATAATAACTGGCTCACTAGCCTATAAAACACAACATATACACAAAGCCTCTCTAGCCTCAAAATCATGTGCACTTAAGTTTGCTACGCGCGGTATCTTGGAATACACACACTTCATCATTTTAGTGTGCAATACATGTGCGCACTATACCATGGAATGTGCATGTAAAATTATATCAACAACTCACCAGCTTAAGTACATTTGTATTTACATTTACAGTTGGGGTTTGGCCTAGGGATATTACATTCCCCTCCCCCTTATTTATGCACTGTCCTCAGTTTGATATATACACATATACAACCAAAATTTCAAAAATCCTCAAAAAGATGTGGGTATTCTGCCTGCATAGCATCCTCATGCTCCCAAGTTGCATATTCAAGACCGTACCAAGTCCATTGGACCTTTACCAACTCTATGGCTTGATTCTTGAGCTACTTGATATTTCAATCCAATATGCACACCAGATGCACTTGAAAGGTTCCTTCTTGCTCCACCTGAATCACATTCCAATCAATGACATCATTAGCATCAGGTATATACTTTTTGAGCAATGATGCATGGAATACATTATGAATAGGCATTGATGCAGGAAAGGAAATAATGTATGTTATAGGTCCAATCCTCTCTAGGATTTCAAATGGCGCACAATAGACAACTTCCAACTTTGAAAAATTTTCCAACTTCAGGGAACTTCTATTGGCCTTTACTTTCAAGAATACATGGTCACCCACTTCAAATTCCCTGTGAGTTCTGCCCTTATCAGCATAGATTTTCTTCCTTTATTGAACAACCTTTAAAAAAAAAATTATTTTCAACATTTTCTCTTCCATTTCCCTGAGTAATTCTGTCCCAACCACTACTCTATCTATTGGGTTGTCCCAACTTACCAGTGTGTTGCAACTGCTTCCATAAAGTGCCTCAAATGGGCTCGTGTTTAGAGATGCTTGGTACCCATTGTTATAAGAAAACTCTACTAAGTGTAGGTAGTCTTCCCATTTTGATGGTTTATCCATCACATAAATTCTCAACATATCCTCAATCACTTGATTCACCCTATTTGGTTTTCCATCTGATTTTGGATGATAAGTTGTGCTAAAATTCAAATTTGTTCCAAATCCATTAAATAATCCTTTTCAAAAATTTGATGTAAATTCTGGATCTATCAAACACAATTGTCTTGGGTATGCCATGTAATCGAGCAAATTTTCTCATATAAATATCAACAATGTTGGTTTCCTTGTGAGTGAGCTTTACTAGAACAAAATGGGCAACTTTAGTAAGCTTATCCACCACTACCATAATCTAATCATGCATCTTGTTTGTTCTGGGCAGTTTGGTGATGAAATACATTGTTAGAACTTCCCATTTCCACTCAAGAATGGGTAATGGTTGTAGAAAACTAGTTGGGTGTCTATGCTCAACCTTTACCTTTTGACACTCCAAACATTTGGAAATAAAATCAACAACTTCTTTCTTCATGCATGGACAATAATATTGGCTCTTGACAGCTGCAATAATTTTTTGATAACCTAGGTGCCCAACATAAGGTACATTATGAATTTCTCTCAATATCATATTTTTCAATTCCTGAGAATTTGGTACATAAATTATTCCCTTGTACATGAGAATTTCATCATTTTCAAGCTTATAGTCTTCAATTTTCAATTTGGAAATATCTCACTGTAATTTTGTTATTATTTCCATGTATTGCAAATATGATTTCGTAGCCTCTAAGATTTTCTCTTTTAAATCTGATTGGTACATGATTATGGTTGTAGCATGCAACTCATGCACCCTTTTTCTAAGTGCACTAGCCACCTTGTTCTCTTTCCCTTTGATATGCTTTATATCAAAGTCATATTCACTGAGAAATTCTAACCACCTATTTTTCCTGGCATTTAGAGTTGGTTGTCCAAATAAATATTTCAGACCACTATGGTATGTCCTCAACTCGAACCTTTTCCCCATGAGGTAGTGTCTCCACATATTCAAGGCATGCACTATGGCTACCAACTCAAAATCATGAGTAGCATAGTTCTTTTCATTCTCCTTCAACTTCCTTGATTCATAGCATACAACATACCCATTTTGACTGAGGACTCCATAAATATCTTCTTTACATACATCAATGCATACAATGAATTATTCATTTGGATCAACAATCCTTAGTATTGGAGCACTTGTTAATAAATGCTTCAAGTGTTGGAAACTCTCTTCACAATCCAATGTCCACTGGAACTTCACACCCTTCTTTTGCAAGGAAGTGATTGGGTGTAAAATCTTTGAGAATCCTTCAATAAATATCCTATAGTATCCTACAAGTCCCATGAATGATATGACCTCTAACACATTCTTTGGCACTTACCATCCTCTAATGGCCTCTATATTCTCAGGTTCCACTATCATCCCTTCCTCTGAAATGATATGTCCCAAATAATGAATTTCCTTCTGATAAAATGAGCACTTGCTCAATTTGGAATATAATTGATTCTCCCTTAATACTTGTAATACCAACCTCAAGTGTTGTTCATGCTCTTCCTTTGGCTTATAATATATAACAATGTCATCTAAAAATACAATGACAAACTTATCTAAGTGTTCTCTAAAAATACCATTCATTAAACACATGAAGACAACTAGTGCATTTTAACCCAAATGGCACCACTATGAACTCATAATGACCATACCTTGTTCTGAAAGTAGTCTTGTTGATGTCTTATTATTTAATTCTTACTTGATGATAACCTAACTTGGGATCAATCTTAGAGAATATTTTTTCATATTTCAACTGATCAAAGAGGTCATTGATCCTTGGAAAAGGATACTTATTCTTCACAGTTACCTTGTTCAACTGCCTAAAGTCAATGCAAAGTCTGAATGTTCCATCCTTTTTCTTCACAAATAATACTGGATCACCCCAAGGTGACACACTTGGGCATATATATCCCTTCTTTAGAATCTATTCAAGTTGCATTTGCAATTCCTTCAATTATGGTGTACTCATCTTGTAAGGGGTCTTAGATACTGGAGTTGCTCCATGCATCAAATTGATGGAGAAATCAATTTCTCTTTTAGGGGGTAATCATGTTATTTCTTTAAATACATTTTCAAACTATTTTAGGACTGCATAATCTCCAATATTTGGCACTCTCTCCTTAGGTGTTTCTTCCATATGAGTTGCAAATATTTGACATCCTTTTCTGTAACATTTCTTCAGCTCCAATGCTAAAATGTCTTTGACAATTACAACCCTGGGAATTCCCTGTAATGTCCTTAGGTTCCCTTCCCCATATAGGAAAGTAAATTCCTTTTTATGACATTCTAGGATAGCATGATGTTGGTCCAACCAATCCATCCAAATTAGACAGTCATAGGAACCTAAAGGCAAGATGTTCAAATCTTCCCTTGTGTTCATACCATTCATGTCCATAGGACATGACTTAACCATCTCATTAACTTTTATTTTGGCTCCGGTAGCCAACTACACCAACCAAGATTTTCCATGCTTGCTTCTTGGAAAATACAAACTTTCCACCATCTTAGGATCTATATAACTATGACTAGCTCTTGAATCAATTAAAATAGAAATGGTTTGGTTTTATATAATACCTTCCACTTCAATCATATGTGATTGAAACTCTTCTTTCTTGTCATCCAAGTCTGCATAGATCCTTGGTACATTTCTTCCCATGTCCTCCACTATTTTAGCTTGTTGTACATTCTGAGCAGTTCTCATTTTTTCACCTCTGTGAGGACAATCTCTATACATATGATCTTCTTTACAACCCTAACATTTAATAGGTGGTTTCATTATCCTTTTCCCCCATGTCCCAGTCATTTTGGGTTCTATGGAAGTTGGTTTTCCCTGAGGACTATTTCTGAAGAATTGTGGCTTAGTCCCCTTCTTCCTCTGATCCATCTTGAATTTCTTCCTGTCTTCCCAATATTTTTGGAAAGTTGGACTTGTTTTTTGCTGATCATATAAGCATTTAGCTCTCCTTATGGTCTCCTCCAATGTTTTGGGATCATCATATTGTATTTTGTCACTGATGAATATTGGAAATCCACTCAAATACCTATGAATCTTAATTGTCTCATCCTTGATGAAAGAAACATACTTCAGCAGTTCTAAAAACCTTCTTTAATATTCATCAATGATCATACTCCCAATCTTGAGTTCAAAGAAATCTTTCATTTTATTTTCATAGTACCTCTTAGTCAAGTATTTATTTTCAAAATACTTCTTGAATTCACTCCAAGTGACATTTTTCTCTTTAATGTGTTTCACCTACACAAGATGATTCGGACACATCGATGCATTTCCCTTGAGTTGATAGATGGAAATTCTTCCTTTTTCATGAGAAGAATAATTATGCAATTGAAAATACTTTATCATGCCCAACAACCATTTCTCTGCATCTTCATCTTTCTTGTGCTCACCATCAAATGTAGGAGGTTTGATTTTGTTCATTTCTCCTCGTAGCTCATCCACCCTAGATATATTATGCTTCCTAATAGGGGATGGACTTGAGCTATTATGTTCTCAACTATTGGAATGCCTCAGGGAGTAATGGTTATGTCTGCTAACACTTCTTGTTCTTCGTTTCTCATCAAGAGACCCGTGACTTCCTGATTTTCTTGAGCCACTCTCCTTATCTAATTTATTTTCTATTATGTTCAAGATATACATTAACTTCATGTTGAATTCATCCCATTGCTCCTTGGATTTCATCAGCCTTTCATTATCATATTTATGGGTTTTTACATCCTTTTTCAAATTTTTAATGGTCTCTACCATATTCACGTTTTCTTCCTTTCCTTCTCCATGTCCATTTGAGTTTGTTCCTTCAATGCCCATATGGACATATATCTCTATTATCTAATATTCCTGACTGTAATCCCCCTATGTATCTTCCATCCTTCTTCACTCTGTGTTGATCTCATCTAGTTGTTTTTAAATCAACAAAATGTGCATCCAACAAAACTTGTCAGGGTAACTGTTTCAACAATTTCATGAAAATATGAACCATTCTAGTTCAATAATATATCATACTTCTTTCTTCTTATTTTATGAGAAAACAAAATTGACTGCCTAGATCAATTTTCTGGGTGAATAATTATATTCTATTATCCAATATCATTCCAATGACTGCACCCTTGATCAATTATGAGTCTTGAGCTGAAAGTTATGGATATTTGAAAATTGTCCATTAATTGTTATGTTCACACTTCAACTTGGTGTAAATATGCACTATAATTATCCATTTTTGCACCTACTCCATTAGAGTTTTGGTAGGAGTTCAATTGGCTTTCCTCATATACATATTTTGGACAGTCATTCCAAGTTTCATCTCTTTTTGGGTTCTGGGTTGCTAGCTACAGCCTACTGCAGTTCTAGACCGATTAGTGTTTTTGGTCTGGAATGCTATAGGTACCTTCTTTTCCATATTAAAGATTTTTAACATGCCCAGAATTTTAATTCATCTCTAGGAATTTTTTCTATGGTCCAATAGATTTCCATAGACTACTCTTGCGCCTTAATCTGAATCCGTAGCAGAACATTATGGCTCTTTGAAGTTAGTTGGATATTAAAATTTACCCTCCAATGTTTGTCCTGTAACTTTCTCATAAAATATTTATTTGACGAATCATTTAGACCATTAGAAACCTCTCTCCAAACTCTTTCATTTGAGATGCGATGATATACTGTACCTTGGTACACTTTATTCTTGGGGTTTGAGTAGCTAAAAATGTTGTTTAGAGCCTCAAAAACGCGCTGCAAAATGATGACCTTCAAACAGTATAAAATGCGACAGAAATTCACTAGTTTTATGTTGTTGTAGACCATCAAAACGACTTCTCATGCACAAATTTGAAATATACACCCATATTTAGCATTCACAACAACATCATAAGGTATCGCATATGTTGGCCCTCGACCAAGTTTTGGGAAACTTTGGTCAACTTTGACCCACTTTTGGACTTCGACACGTTGGTCGAAGAAGGAGCGCCCAAGCGGAGCTGAGATCGTGGATCTCACCAATTCTTAGGGTTAAGTGGACCCAATAAAGGGTCCTCTAGGGTTTTTGTAATGGGTTTATGGTTTTTCGTCCCATGGGGTTTTCCCATGATTAGGCCTTATTGTAAGGGGTTGTAAAATATAAATAAAGAAGAATGTATTGTAGAAGTAGCTAGAGAAGTGAATGTAGTTATGTGTGGACAAAGTTGCTTTGTGCAAAGGAATGTATGTGCGTTGAGAATTTGTGCTCGATAGAGAGTTGGCTCTATGCCTTGACCTATTTTTGGAAGGAGGATCTGGTGCTCAATGCCCAGATCTCTTGTCTGGTGTGAAGCTTGACTTTCTGGCTTAGTGCACAGGAATGAATGAATGTAATATTCGAGTGAATAATAAAGAGGTGAAGTGGTTTGTGGACGTCGCCCCACCCTGGGGTGAACCATGTATATCTGGATTCTCATGTTTCTCTTTGTGCAATGTTATGTCTGTTATGTTTTTCTTAGTTCTTAGATTAGGATGTGTAATGGATATGTATGTGTTGCTTAAATTCTTTGCTTATGTTAAAATGCTAGATCTGATTCACAGTGCTAAGTGCTAAGTTTTTAAGGTCCATAATATTTTTTTGTCACTACACTAGATCTATCCTAGATTATGTTTTGTGATGTTAATAGGGTTAATAAACTAATGCATGTCACTTCCTAAGAGTTAACAGAATATTCTGCGAAGTGATTTTATCACAGATCTGTGTCCCAACCTGGTTACAGACACTTGCGTCCTGTAACCCCCCCTTCTTCTACCTCGAGTGAGACTTCACCTTCTTCGAAGGTGTTTCTGAAAGGGATGGTAGTCGGGGTTTTGATGGTGTGTTTTTAGGCGTTGAACCCTGGGTATGCCCCTGTTCCAACAAATGGTTCCATTGTCGGGACCTGAAACTGTGATTGTTGGGAACTAAAGAAAAAGAGAATCTTTGTGCGTAGATATGTTGCTAAAGTGTGCAATACTCTACTTGACTTGTGAAGCTTTGTGCCAAGAAGTTAATTTGATCTCAAGAAAAGAGGTAATATCCTAAAAGAGATAAAGATTTGTGCTTTGTCAAGAGAAAGATAAGTGATTTTTTTTTTTTTTGAAAGAATGAACTTAAGTATGTTTAATAGATCATGTCCTAGTTTGAAGGCTAGGGTGTAGTTGAAAGAAAGATTTGATTTGAGTAAATTTAATGGAAATGAAGAAATATATGTTATTCCAATGCATAGAAGTATTTTTTGAACTAATAAATGGATGCAGGACCCTAGAAAGAATTTTGGCAGATTGTAGGTCCACAACTATGATCCTAGGGGAAGTGCGTAGTACAGAAAAGGTTGGGGAACATTTAAAAGAAAAGAGGATTGAATTTGTGTTATAATTGCAGAAGGCCGAGACATATTGCTAAGGAATGTCCTGAGGTAGGACCTATTTTTCTTTGTTGTAAGGTTGTTGGTCATGAGGTTGAGGATTTTCCAAGGATTATTGCTAAAGTTGAAGGAATGAACATGAAACAAGAAAACTATGAAGAAAGTCAAGAGAGTAAGGGCATGATAGAAAATCATAAAGAGAAGGGATCAGAGGAAGTTTAGACTACGATATTACATTTGAAAGAAATGATGGATGTTCATAAAGATGTCAGTTTACCAAGAATCCTATAAGAAAAGCAGCGCATAAGTGAAAGAATAGAAGACTTTGACATAGACTGTGTCTTGGATGAAGAAACACAAGTGAATATTATAACAGAAGAAACTTGGGGAATCTTGGGAAATCCTAATGTGGTATCTTCGTTAGGAAGGATAGGCTTGTTTGAGGGAAAGATGATAACCTTATGTGGAAGAGTTACTAGTGTACCAATTATTGTTCAGGGAACATCGACTGAAGAAGAATTTGAAGTCATTAGGTTTGTTGGGGACAACGCCCCTTTCCCACTATTGTCAGGTAAGACTTGGATTGAGAAGGATCAAATCAGAAGAAAAACAGAGGAAGAAGCTACAGAAAAGAAAAAGAAAGAATTAAGGTATTTCATAGCTAGGAAAATAGATCGACTAATAGCAAAACAAGAGGATAAGTCGAAGCAACAGGGAAAAGTAACAACACAAGAGGGACAGAAGGCAAGAGAATCAACTATAAAGGTTGAAAGAATGAAAGAAGGATTGAAGAACCTATCTAATCAAGAAAGAACTATGTCCACTCAGGAAGTGCTAAGAAAGGGATATTAACTTCAGACCCTTTGAGGGCACCTCAACAGTGCGAAGCCACTACACTAGGGGAAGATAAGAAAAATAATGGAAAGAGGATTCCAAAAATAGTTAGAGAGACTCGGATCACATGGAAGAAGGAAATGAAGCTCAATAAAAAGAAGGCTAAGTTAGAAAATCTACAAGAAGTTATAGAAACTAGATGGAAGACTTTGCACACTGGAACCTTGCAGGAGGCAGGTTCGCAGGATTTGAACCTCGCTGGAAGAGCAGGTCCACACAGACTTGGAATTCACCTTGGAGAAGTTAGGTTACCATTGGAGGCACCCCTACCATTGGAATGATGCTCCAAAATGGTTATAAAATGCATTTATGGGCTTATGGATTGCTTTTGGACATTGAGATCGTGCCATAACTGACAGATTTACATTGATGGAAGCATTTCCTGGCCATTGGAATATCCATCATGATACCCCACTTATTTAACTCATCAGTCATTGCATTGGGAACCCTTTTTGCTACACGTGATTGATTGAGCTAAGCAAAGAATTTTCCAAGTGTCAAACTGTGCTATTTGGAACTAGACCTCACCTGTCCATTTGTCTACTTCACATGTATGTTTTTCTACCCTGCCTGTCTGTTAAAAGATAGAATGTTTGGCGTACCTCGATAATTGGAGAAGTTTGTCAAGGAATTAATTAAGAAGATAATGTCCGACAGACCAATATCTGAAGGTATCCAGGCATTATCGACTAGGGGACTGCAGGATTCCCCTTCGACTGGACATTGTTTTGGCCGTGTCAACCCTCCAACTAAGCAGTGAAGTAAGCACTATGGAGATATGGCTAACGCAAAGCAGATCTCATCGATCCTACCTAAATATATTCCACCTCTAGCTGACACTGTTAACCGTGACAGTATCCTTTGATATTTTGAGTAATCCATGTTCACTGCGTACATTCCAAAAGGAATTCACATAGTTGGGACTCAATTAGGACAGATATCGTTGTTGAATAAAAACAATATCAACTTGGGAGATCAGAAGAACTACGCCATGTTAGTGCCCCACCGATACTTAACAAAGACAACTGGAGAGAAAACTCACCTTGTCTCATAGCCATGGATTAAGGGGTTGGCGCAGTCCACTGTATTGAATGTGATGAAGATCCCGCATTTTGGCCACCACCAGGAGGTTAACGCTTGCGTTAAACTCATTTTGTCGTGATATCATGGCGGATACTTATGTCTTGAAAGGAGGATTACTGTGGATCCGGTGATGATCCACCAGATCACAGGTTTAAGTGTGAAGGTTCCTAACCCACAACAGTTTTACCCAGGGAAGGCCTCAGATTGATCTTTGGCGCAGCGCATCAAAGAATATTATGGAGAGGTAGAGAAAGGAAAGTGAGGTTACAAGGTAGCCTCTATACAATATGGAGCAGTGTACCTCACTTTCCAACTCCTAGCTAGAAATATAGTAAGAAATAACCACCCCACACAGGTCACCGGGTTTGTGGTGGACCTTGCAGGAAAGTGTGTGGAGGGCATGCATTTGAACTGGGCAAGCTACCTTGTCACCGAGCTAGAAAAGGATTGTCGCGAAGCTTGAGACTTGGGATATGAATTCCATTACAGTTGGATGGTCATTTTGATCACATTTGTCGCTTGGCAAATCCCTGAAGGAGCCACATTCCTAGAGATCGAACCTATGGAGCCATTGGTCGCTCGGTTTTCAACCCTGTGGTATACCAATGACATGACGAAACAGTGGCAGTCCAATGTCGTGTTTCATGCATACTATCAATAGTTAAAGGTCTCCATTGAATCATTCCCATGTATGACACCGCACACCCTACATCAGTACTGACCCATAAAAAAATTTACGTTGATCCCCATTTCATCTACATCACTGCGCAAAGATATGAGCACCAAGAAGAATTGCAGTCATACTACAAGCTGACGGATGAAGATATGGAGCAGATTACAAAGGAATGGTTAGAGGAATTTGTTGTACCTATCGTCAATGTAGAATTATCGAAAACTGACACCATAGGAAGCACGATAGTCACACGATTTGAACATGTCAGACAGTCCAGTGGGATGAAGAAGCAGAAAAAGCAGGTTGAAGTCCAGGACATAGAGAGTGATGAAGAGGACAACTCTTCTGGAGATAATGGGTCTAATTTTCCAAGAGGAGGATAAGATGAAGAAGAAGGATAGGGAGGAGGAGATGAAGTGCAAGGAGGAGGCAAAGATACACCACTTGAAGATCCCCCTACTGGGACAGTAACACCGCAAAAGAGGAAGGTCTCTCCAAAGAAACCTTCAACAAGGAAGAAAATGCACACCAATAAGCCACAGTTGGAGGCCACTCTCACTGAGGATGACATTAGTCTAGTCTGTGGAGCTATGGAGGACACCTCTGAAGACATATTGCAGAGATATGGAGAGAATCAAGAGGATTTATATGGAAGGATTGAGAGGGAATTCAAGGAAGTGCAGCAAGTTGTTCACTTGGTCAGGGCAATACCTACTGCATCGTCTACACCTTCCTCGTCACAGACTATAGAATTGGGGTATGAACCAACCCAATTCAGAAGGCTTGTGGATGAAATAGAAGCTCAGTTCTAGAGAGCTCAAGAAGAGAAGGAGAATGCTACGGAATTATTGAAAAATGAGAAAGATGAAGTCCTAGTACAATTACGAGTAGTGTAGGATAGTGTCGTTGCCCATGAAAGCAAGAAAGAAGATCTTCGAGAGGAAAAATCCCAGCTACAAAGGGAAAAAGAGAAGTTTCTTGCAGAGTGGTCCATGGTCAAAGAAGCGATAAGTAAAGCATGTCACTTTTGTTCTAGGCTTGGCACAAGAGGAGCAAGAGTCACTCGGAGTTCAAATAGTGAAGCTTCCAGAGACCCTCCAACAGCTTCAGGCTAGGATAACAGAATTGAAGGCCCAAACATTGTCAAGCACCCTGCAGGAGGTGCGTGACTAGAGGGAGGAGACCACTAAGAACACAGTAGCAAGAATAATATGCCTCAACTCAGAATGTAAACAGTTAAGTGATAAAAGTGCCCATAAATATGAACGCCTTGTCGATGATTCAGAGATAAGGAAGCTAGAAGCGTTGTTACAGGAGGTGCAACAACAAGGATTCTCATTACAGGCACAAATGAAGCTTCTCATAGTAGTGAAAAGAATGAAGAGATCCCAGGAGCAGCGCATAGTAAAGTAGAAAATCATTGCCCTCCAGGGTAAGGTGATGGAAGTAACCCAGAAGCTACAACCTGTGCAGGATGAAGCTTGCAAGTTGTTCGAAGAAATTGATGGACATGGCTCACAACTAGATCAAGTAGTTGCAGCAATAAAACAACCCCTGGAAGGGCCTGTTACAGAGCAGGCGATTCAGGAGCTTGTTGATTAGGAGGATCAGGCGAAGCAACAAGCTAAGGTAGCTCACGTTAAGATCGAGGCTTTCGAAGAAACATTTTCCAGACCTGAGTGACTCGGGATGAGTCACAGGTGAGTGTTGGGGGCCTCTTGGCCCTCGACCAAGTTTTGGGAAAATTTGGTCATCTTTGACCCACTTTTTGACTTCGACACTTTGGTCGAAAAAGGAGCGCCCAGGTGGAGATGAGATCGTGGATCTCACCGATTTTGAGGGTTAAGTGGACCCAGTAAAGGGTCCTCTAGGGTTTTTGTAATGAGTTTATGGGATGTCATCCCATGGGGTTTTCCCATGATTAGGCCTTATTGTAAAGGGTTGTAAAATATAAATAAAGAAGAATGTATTGTAGAAGTATCTAGAGAAGTGAATTTAGTTCTATGTGGATAGAGTTTCTTTGTGCAAAGGAATGTATGTGCGTTAAAGCTTTGTGCTCGATAGAGAGTTGGCTCTGTGCCTTGACCTAGTTTTGGAAGGAGGATCTGGTGCTCAGTGCGTAGATCTCCTATCTGGTACGAAGCTTGAATCTGTGTCTTAGTGCAAAGGAGTGAATGAATGTAAGGTTTGGTTGAATAATAAAGAGGTGAAGCAGTTTGTGGACGTAGCCCCACCTTGGGGTGAACCACGTATATCTGGAGTCTCATGGTTTGCTTTGTGAAATGTTATCTCTGTTATGTTTTTCTTAGTGATTAGATTAGGATGTGTAATGGATATGTATGTGTTGCTTAAATTCTTTTCTTATTTTAAAATGCTAGATTTGATTCACAATGCTAAGTGATAAGTGTTTAAGGTGCATAATCGTTTTTTGTTACTACGCTAGATATATCCTTGATTATGTTCTGCGATGTTAATAGGGTTAATAAACTAATGCATGTCACTTCCTAAGCATTAATAGAATATTCTAGGAAGTGATTTTCTCACATACCTGTGTCCTAGCTTGGTTACAGACACATGCATCCTGTAACCCCCCCTTATTCTACCTCGAGTGAGACTTCTCCTGCTTCGCAGGTGTTGCCAAAAGGGCCGGTAGTCAGGGTTTTGTCGGTGCGTTGTTAACCATTGAACCTTGGATCTTCCCTTATGCTAACAGAATGCTTCATGCACCTATGACCAATGTGGATCACTTCTCTATCACACCAATATCTGGTCCGCATTACTTTTGTGTCACGCACCAATATCTACCGCGTACAATTTCGGTTCATGCACTAATACCTGTTGCACACAATTTTTGTGTCAAATGATAATATTCCGCGCACATTGCACTCTACGCATGGCACCATGAAAAATTTTAGTATTCTCCCACCATGCACCAATAATTTGCATGCACCATTAATTAAACGGCCGCGCAACAGGAATATTCAGCACACATGCCTTGCATACCCACATTGCACGGGCACCAACAAAATTCATCTTCCCTCTGCCAATACTGCGCACACCATGCATGCCAATATTATGTGTGTGCACACTGCACACGCCAATATTACTCATGTGCCACCCAATCTGCACCACACAGTGCTAAATATAGTGCACACATCCGTGCACTATTTTTTTCCGCACTTCACTAGTTATGTTGCGTGCAACACCAAATTTAATTGTGCACACCCATGCACCATTATTGTTTCGTGCATTATCACTCTGCACTGGGAAACCCCAAATTTCAGTGCGCACACCTGCATAGAAATATTTTTCACACATTACCACTCTGCACCACGCAACGCCAAAATTTAAGTGTACACACCCGTGCACCATTATTTTCCGCGCATTACCACTCTGCACCATGCAACGCAAAATTTAAGTGTGCACACCTGTGGACCAATATTTTTCCGTGCATCCCAAATTTTAGTGTGTGTAGCCACACACCCTTATATTCCACACTTCACAAGCTTATCACTGCGTATCACGCCTTTTTAGTGCACACACCTGCACAACTTCGTTTTTATGAGCATCAATTCTTCATGAATTACGCTACAGAGATTTGGGGATTTTTCCAAACATTTCCCAATTTTCACCATGGAAATTTTGCATCTATCAATTTTTTTCAATTTCACTCCGATAACATCAATTCAACCTCTGCAACAACAAATCGCTACTTGTTGACATTCCTGGAATGAATATTTCCCAAACTCAATTCACAAATTGAGAATTTTAATCAACTAATCTCGCTCCATCTGTCATGGCTTCCCTGTAACTTCAAATTCGACCAATTCTAGGTCTGAATTTTCTAGAATAGATATTAAATTAAGAATATCTCACCACTTGGCCAAATTTCTCAATTTTCCCATGAATTTAACTACAGAAATTGGGGCTTTTCCCAATTCCACGCAATTGCTTCTAATTTTTACCATCAATGTTTTGTAACTTGAGATTTTGAAACTTCAAAATCAATTCTCAGTGAAATTTCACTTCAATTCAACTTGCTCGACCCATCTAGGCTCAGTGTTGAAAACGGGAGCTCTAATACCATATTGTAAAATCCCCAACATCCAATTGGGCTACGCCACATACAATTTTTGAACTGTATGCAAAATTAAAACATATACACAAAGAAACTCTTGCAAAACTTTATATATAAAACTTAAAACAGACAAATACATTTTGTAAATGCACATATTCATACAGAATAATAATAAGAATACACATGCGTCACACACAGGAAAGACCCATAAAAATAAACGCATACATAATAATGCAACATGTAATTTAACACACAATTGACACTTATCTTGGTAAAAACATCACCAACTGCGTGCAGACCTTCCACACTCCTCCCAGCCTTAGAACACACTGCTCAAAACTCTCAGTAGTGGGTCACCCCCGAGATGGGACTAAACTCCACCCGGGTAAAGGAATTCCTAACTAGGCTGATGTATCTCAAACAACAGGAAAACTTTGTCACAGGTGCCAACTCAAACTAACAACCTACAATCCCTTACTCCCCACATGCATGTCCCACCCAAGGAAGTGCGCCCCTTCTCTACTCAACTATCCTTCAGCTGCCCCACTTCATGTTTGGGGGTTCAGCAATAGATTGGATAGGAAGTCTCAGAGCCCTGTAGCTACAGTTTGGCACCTTCAGGAAATCAATTCCCAATAATTCTCTCACCTAGAGAGAATTTCTCATGAGCCTGACAACCTGCCTCTTCAATCTTCCACGGGACAAACAACCCACTTCTTCAATTAATCTCCTAACTGAACCAAGTACAAGTACAGGTACTGGTACAAGTACAGTGACAAGAAAGTATAGAGGACAACTCAATGAGTGAGTGAATGATGATCAAATGATGGGAAAATGAACTGAGTCCAAACTATATGTATGCATGTTCCCAACTTGAAACTTGTCATTTTGAGAACTACTTTGGCCCGCTTGTACCCATCCTTAGAACTTAGGATAAAATAATTATCCATACTTTATACATTAAGGAATATTAATATAATATTCCTTTTTGGCTTAAGCTCCCTATCTTAGCCCCTTATCCTTAAATTTTAGGCCCCTTTCCCTAATTAGTGGAGTTTAGTCCCCCATACTCTTTTATCGTGGTCGGTCTACATGCCGCAATGTATTATATTAATGATAGGACATATACAAAAATAGGCTCACTGACCTTTATCATCTAGGCTCTCTAGCCTAATTCAACACATAAGCCTCCTAGCTTATAATAACTGGATCACTAGCCTATAAAACACAACATATACACAAAGGCTCTCTAGGCTAAAAATTGTGCTCACTTAAGTTTGTTATGTGCGGTATCCTAGAATGTGCATACTTCATCATTTTAGTGTGCAGTACATGTGCACACTATACCATGGAAGGTGGATGCAAAATTATATCAACATCTCACCAACTTAAGTACATTTGTATTTACATTTACAGTTGGGGTTTGGCCTAGCGTTATTACACTTGGGAATGAAGCTAACTAAAGAGTGTGATTCTTTAAAATATGATACTACTCTTTATAAGAAACTTGTTGGTGGTATTATTTATCTAACACATAGTCAACCTAAAATTTCATTTGTCATTAGTATGGTCTCTAGTTTGATGTATGATTCGAGGGAGAGCCACTTGAAGGCCACAAAGAGGTTTTTTCACTATATCAATATACTTATCATCTCGATGTAAGATATTGCAGTAACAATGCTAACCAATTAGTCAGCTCCGTCAATCTATATTGGGTTGGAGGTGGAGATGATAGAATGTCTAATTCTAGCTATGTGTTTCATATGGACTCTAGACCCATACTTTGGTCTTGTAAAAAGAATAAAGTGGTTTCTCTTTCAATAATCGAATTCGAATATTGATCTACAGTTGACACTAGAATGGAGGTTGTGTGGCTTCACAATATCCTGAGTGAATATGGATATCCATCAAGGAACAGACTATAGTGTATTATGATAATCAAAGTGCAATACAAGTAGTTGGAATATTGTTGGTCATAGTATGATGAAGAATGTGAAGGTTCAAGTCCATTATTTGAGAAAATTGGTATAGGAAAATGTTGTGTCTCTTGTTTATTGCAGGATGGATGATTAGATCATTGATATATTTACAAAACCTTTAAAAAAGTATGAGTTTGTGAAATTTAAGGTTATGCTTTGTATTTAGGAAGCTGCAATTATGGGGGGTCATATAGAAAAAAATTAATTTTATTTCCTAAATCTCTAGATAATTTTTTGATATGGGTGTTATAACATTATTTATATCACACCTCTAGATCTTATGGAGATGGTTAATTGACAACTGAAGGTCAACTATGATATTTGACTAAGAGTTCTACTGGTTGATCAATTGGAAAATTGATAGTTTGGTTAGGTTGGCCAAGGTAGGCTAGTGTTGCATAGGTCAAGCTAGAAAAGAAGTATTTCATTGTGTGCCCTACCTTATCAAAGTTGACTATGTCTTCCCCACTTCAATGGAATTACTTACACTTTAGGGATATACATAAATGGTCTTATAGATCGATATATCATCAATTGTTTTATGTTCTTCTATGTATATTCATCTATACTTTCTTGTGCTTCAATGTTGTAATGTTGTCTTTAATTACTACCTTTTCCTGGAATATATATCTCTTCAAATCTACTAATTTCCTAGTTCTCCAACAAGAGACAACATAATAAGTGAGGAATATTTTGTAGCAAAAGTTAAAGAATCAATGCTTCATAAGTGGAATAAAATTGATTCCTTTGAATTGGCTTAGTAGAGAGGAAGTTTCACAACCAAAGTGATCTAGAAGAGTGATTAAGATGAAGAGGAGGGTGTGAAAAAACACAAAATGAATATGGACATGACTGATTTTTATGGAAGTTCAAACTTAGAATATTTACTAGAGTAGATTAAATAAATGCACTAGTATTTTGAGTGCTATGATATTGAACATCCAAACAATGTTAAAATTTCATGTGGGAGATTGAGTAGATATGCATATGATTGGTGGAAAAAACTGAATAGGTGTTGGATAATGAAATGGAACATAGCACTATATATAATCAAAGAGAAACAAACTCAAAAAATTAGAGGTGGCATCTAAAGACACCGTTACAACACTTAAGCACAGAGTATTGTGATCAGACATCATAGTGCATATTGCACATCTTGATCTACGTAATCTATTCTGCAAAATATTGCATTCATCATATGATAACGACCCAAGGGGTATTCTTTTATAGTCTTAAGATCCAACCAACTCCCACAGAATCTAGAAGATATTTTCCACATACAACGACTGAAGTTTAGATTTCTTCCAACAAAAACTACTTTGAAAAGTCCTCTCATGAGGATTGAACCTGACTGACTATCCATCCAACTCGTAGTCAAATGTAGGGTTGGTTGATCCACGGCCTGACTATCTTCGACTGTTGGTCAATTTTTCGACCAACGGGCATGTTGACTACTCGACTGACTCTGTCCAATTGTAGGTCAACCTCTCGACCGAATGAACCCAGAAGATGTGTGATGAACCATTAATCCTTGATGTTCCAACAACCCACCCCCCCCCCCATCAACACATGGCTCAAAAGGTTTAGGAGGTTAAATTGTATCTCTAAAACACCCCCCCATAATTTCATCTTCCTGAAGCCCAAGCAAAGTGTGAAGCTTGATAAATTTGGCTTCAACAAAAGGTTTGGTGAATATATTACCAACATGATCTTTAGTACAAAAATATTCAAGAGAAACAATGTCATCGTGAACTAACTGTCACAAATAGTGAGCATGGAGCTCAACGTGTTTCATCTTACTGTGAGAAACAATATTTTCAGCAACCTGTATGGCACTTTTATTGTCACAGAAGATTATAGTCGAGGTTTGAACATGAAAGCTAAGCTCACACAAAAGTTGATGAATCCAAATTGCTTCAATATATGCTTGAAAAACATCGTGATATTCAGCTTCATTAGTCGACAAAGAGACTACCTTATGTTTCTTGCATGACCATATTAAAGGTCCAATGTTATAGTGAAACACATACCTAGAAGTAGAATACTAGTCATCTTCGTTACCATCTTATTTGAAGTTGGTGAATTCGACCAGCGAATCTGAACTACGACAATATTTCATACCAAAGTGAGTGATACCCTTCAAATATTGAACGATGTGTTTAACTTCTTTCCAGTTCCTTTCTCTGGGATCCTATATGAACCAAGAAACCACCCTAACAAAAACAGAGATATCAGGTCAACTATGAGTAAGATAAATAATATTATTGACCAAGTGTCGATAGAGTGTAGCATCAACAGTTGGTGTTTGTTAAGTTTTAGTAAATTTCTCTCTATACGGAATAGGAGTGGCACAAATCTTGAAATCATCCATCTTAAAATGTGTCAATAGATCCATTAAATATTTATATTGAGAAATAAAAAAATCCATTGCACAGTGGTAATACTTGAAGACCCAAAAAAATAATGCAGAGTGCCAAGATATTTCATGTCAAAGGAGACAAAAAGGTGGTTCTTCAATCTAAATATGAGATAATTAGTACTGTAAGTAATGATTAATTCATCAACATATATAGCAATAATAAAGGTGTCTCTTTTGGAGTGGAGAACATACAAGTTGTGATCAAATTCACATCGCTTGAAGCCAAGTTGAAGAAAGAAAATGTCAATTATTAGCATACCACTTGGGGAGCCTGATTCAAACCATAAATCAAATTCTTGAGTCGACATACCAAATTGGAATCTGTCACAAATCTAGGAGGTTGTTCCATGTAGATTTATTTAGATATATATCTGTGAATAAAGGCACTCTTTACATCCATATGACGAAGTTGCCATCCAAAATGGGTATCAAGGGAAAGAATTAATCGAACGGAGTTCATCTTGGCAACACGAGAAAAGGTATCAATGTAGTCGATGCCTTCTTGTTGAGAAAATCATTTCATTATGAGGTGTGCTTTATGTCGCTCAAAAACACCATCAGAGGTAAATTTGGTCCTGTAGACCCATCAACACTTTACAATGTTATTTCCATGTGGTTGGGGAACTAATTCCTAGGTTTGATTCTTCAACAAGGAATCAATTTCATTTTTCATGGCCTATTCCCATTTGGTTCGTCTTTTGAAATCAGAGTAGGTAATAGGATTAGAGGTTTCAAGGACAAGATTCATGAGAGAAATGTTGGCATGTTTCTTCTAACTTTGGGTCTTTCGTTTGTAAGATGCATCTCCAGCAGCTTCAATGGTCTTGGCATCCTAGTGAGGCAGACAAGAGTTAGGTGAACTGGGGCTTACATTAGTATAATGATCAGAAGTTGAAGTTTTTGTAGTCAGTAGTCCAGTCAAAACAGAATATATTGGACTATTTGACTTGGATATCAAAATTTAAGTTGAAACAGACACAAGATTCGACAGAGCAGTCAAAAGACTGAAGAGAGGATAAGGAGATCAAGTGTCTGAGATAGCATAAAATGGAGCATCCTGCAACAATATAGAGGATGAATTCAGTAACTTGACTCTGGAATAATTCTCATCAAACCAAATAGTACGTCAAATGATAATATGGCGTCGAATAGGATCAAACAATCGATAGGATTTCGAATCTTCAGAATATCCCATAATGATGAAATCATGACTCTTTGCATCCAATTTATTTCAACAATCATTAGGAATGTGAGCCCAGGAAACGCATCCAAACACACAGAGGTGTACAATAGAGGGATTCTTCCCATACCATTATTCAACTAGAGTCATTGAAGGAAGAGCTCAAGTCGAGGAGCGATTGAGTAGATAATTTTCACAATACATAGCTTCAGCCCAGAAGCGAGAAGGAATATATTTATCCTACATAAGACATCTATCCATTTCGACTAATGTCATATTCTTGCATTCTGAAACTTCATTTTGTTTGGTGTATGAGGAACCGACCACTGCAATTCACTACCATATCGAAGTAGGTATTCTTCAAAGGTTCGATTGGCATACTCACCACCATTGTTGGATCTCAAGCACTTATTGTTCGACCACATTACTTTTCATCAAAGTCTTGGAATTCTTTGAACTTTTCAAAGACAATAGTTTTATTCTTCAGGAAAAAGACCCATGTGAAACAAGAGAAATCATCAATGAAATTCAATATGTACCTTGCATATGCTAGTGAAGGTAGGATGATAAAACATACATCACTGTGAACCAGTTCCAACATTTTTTATGCTCAACATGCTTGTCCAAAGTAAAAAGGTGTCTAATGATGCTTCCCAAGTATGAAACCCTTACATACACCTTCAGGAGAAAACACCTTCATTAAACGAGCAACCATGTTCTAATTTTCCAGTTATTGCAGACTATGTAAATTCAAATGTTTGAATCGTTCATGCCAAATTTGAATTCTCTCATCAGTGTGAGAAATGAGTGAGCATGGTTTCGATTAAATTAGAGTCAATTCACATAACTTGTATAAGTTGTATGTTGGGTCAAAAATCTCGTCAGTAACAATTTATTTCCTTTCTTCATATCTTGAACATAGAACCAATCTGGCCAAAATTCCACAATCTTATCGGTCTAAGTCAATTGAGAAATAGACAACAGATTGGCACTGAGATTTGGTACATGATAGACATAAACAGTTTTACCATGTTGACAAGTTACATCACCCTGAACAACAACATCCAAAGAAAAATCATCAGCAACATAGATTCTACTTTCTTCAACTTTATTCAATCTGGTGAATAAATTGGCATCCTTCACCATGTAATGAGTGCATTCGGATTCAAAAACCCATTCACTTTGTGTCATGTTAGACATCAAGGAATGATAAATATGAACTTGGAAGGTAAAATTATCAACGATTCAATGAGAATTCAACACATCTCCTTCAAGTCTCTTAACTTTCTCCTCTAAATCATCTCACTTCTTAAATAATTTATTCTCGACATGTCCATTCTTTCCATAATACCAACATGTTTTATTCTTTTGATTTCGTTGTGATTTTCTCTGGGGTCCCTGAACAGTATATGTAGGTTTTTGTGCAGAAGCATCAGTCTAGACCTTATTCCTAGAATATATCTTTCTCTTTCCCTTGAGAAAGTGGGCCTAGTGCTTACCACCGATCTTTTCTTCTTCAAGAAACCTTTGTTGATTAGTAATCAAAAGTTCACAAAAAACTTCAAAGGAGTATTCCTTATCATCTTGTGTGTGTGTGTGTTCCAGTTGGTGCGGAATGTCGATACGAACACAACAAATGGTGTTCTCAAATTTATTAGGACCATCTCAATGAGTTTTCCATCCTTCTTCTTGTAGGTTTCTTCATAATCACTCAACTTCAACTGTAATTCTTTGACATGCGCTAAATAGTCCTCCATTATTTCAAATGAATTAAGATCGATAAATATCAACTCTTTCTCTAAATGCATGACGTTGATTTTGTCGAATCAATCGAACAAGTTTTTCATCTTCTTCCAGACCAGATGTGGGCAGTCAAGTCCACTGAGATGAAAATTAATTTCTCGAGCAATACATGTCATTATTACCCCTATATCCTCATCCTTCTTTCCATCATTGGAACATTTTTTCAAGGCATATGTTGGATCTGGAATGGAGACCTTGGTATACTGCCATATCCCCTTACTTGTCAACAAAATATCCATAGTTAGATCCCATACTACATAATTTGATCTGTTCATAACAATAGGATCAATCTTTGAAGCCATATTCGATATCTATAAAGACTGGTTTGTTTCAATAAGTTCCAATCAGCAAACCACCGGCCTAGAGTCGATTGTACAATAGATATCACTCATCAAGGTTTGCAGATAACAGGTCCAAGTTATCAAAACATCATCTTTGATACCATGTTGGATAATGAAATGGAACAAAACATGAAACAAAGAACACATCATTGCAAATAATCGAAGAGCAACAAGTTTGAAAAAAATAGAGGTGGCATCTAAAGACATTGTTACAACATTTAAGCATGGAGTATTTTGATCAGCACATCACAATGCATATTGCACATCTTGATCTACATGATTTGTTGTGAAAAATACTACATTCGTCATATGGTAATGACCTAAGGGGACTTCTTTTATAGTCTCAAGATACAACCGACTCCCACAAAATCTGGAAGATCGTGTCCACATACAACGGCTAATGGTTAGAATTGGTCCAAAAAAATATTCTTTGGAAATTCCACTCATCGGGACTAAACCCCGACCGACTATCCATCCAACTCATAGTCGAATGAATGGTTGGTTGATCCACGACCCGACTATATTTGACTACTGGTGAATTATCTGATCGATAATCATGTCGACTTCTCGACTAATTATTTCCAAATGTAGTTCAACCTCTCAACCAACTGAAGCCAGAAGATGTGTGATGAACCATCAATTATTGATGTTCCAACAATAGGGACATAAAGTGGAGAATAAAAAATAATATCTAGAGTTGAGAATATGGTTAACGAATTGACATGTGAGTTTGTAGATTCTAACTAGAGTTAGAAATTAAAGAGAAGATTAGAGAAATCAAACCAGTAGAATAGATGTGGATAATATTATTTTTAAGAGTATTGTAAAATGGCCATGAGATTTGGTTTTGTAAGAGATAGTGAAAAGAAAAATCATGAAGTTTGTGTATGGAATTATATTTTTCATTAAAAATGTGTGTGTAAGGAATATGTAGGCCATAGAGAAGGTTTTTCAATTATCCTTGGAATCTAAGGAGTTGATTATGAAGAAAGAGAGAAAGAAGAGAGAGATGAAAGAAACAAATATTCTCCCAGATGATGTTGAGAAGAATGATTAAAATGAGAGTTGCATGCATAAAATTAAAATAATGCAAGTGAATAAGATGTCTGGGAATGAATAGGCATGTGAGGTATAAGAAGGTGAGAGTATCGAGAAAAGAATTTCTCTCCAAGATGTTGTGGAGAATGAGAAAAGTTTGTGTGAGGTGCATGTTGTTGATAGTATGTCAAAATATAGTAAAAAAGGATTTATAATAGAATTCTACATTGATAAGAGTGTGTTAAGTGTCTCATATCTATAAATAGAATCTCACACAATAAATCCAAGAACAATATAGAATAAATCCACCTTTATTAATATGAAACACTTAGGTAGCACACCACCTTACAATTGATCATTTTATCGAAGGAATCCACTCATGTTCACTTGCATATTCAATGGGACAACCTCTTAATGAGATATGATCCAAACACAATAATCTTAAATCATTCTCATTACATTTGTTACATCTCTTTATATAATACTACCTACCACCTAAGAACATTCTATAGAAGGAACCTTCTAGTAGGTGGAACATTCTAGTAATCCTTCTCACATTTATTGTGTTCACACTATGCCTTATTTACTAAAAGTAGCCTCAATACATACCAATACATAATAAATTCTTTATTATTATTCCCCTTGGGTACCTCCCTAGGTACCCCATATTATCCCCCTAGCTGCGCTAAATTCCATCCACCTTAGAAAAGTGTCATCCTTAATGCTTGTGATGAGGAAGTACAACCACATACCATGGTCCCATGAATAAGTGTGGATCATAGGGCTGATGTATGCTAGAGAAATAGTGTCCCATGTAGAAGTTCTAGCCACCACGTTGAAGTATTCTAAGCTCCATTGTAAATGTGGGTCCCATTTCCAAGTGCTCATATGAACTCGCCTTTGAAGATATCGAGACTCTATAGCCATCTTAAAATGGTGCTCCAAATGTCTACATTGGTCACGTGTATCCAAATATGTAGATCCATCCATATCCAAAGGATAATCCACATAACACACTAGTATGGGAGAGTGATAAAACTAAAAAATAGTATGCACAAAATCCTCTTGACTTCTCTACATAAGGTGGAGTAGAGTCATCAAATAGAAGATGAAAATAGTTATCATTCAAAAAATCACAACATACCAAGCATACATTTCTTGATGATATTATTTTGTGATGTAAGGGTATATGGTACTCATAATATAGCTATTCTTCCATTTAGCTATTATGTCTTTAACATTTTGAATATCTTTTTTTATTCCCATGAGGGTTTCAATATCTCATAGAGTGTTTTTTAGGCCCATAAGGGTTTCAATATCTCAGAGAGTGTTGTTTAGGCCCATGAGGATTTGAGAGAAAAAAATTTCATAAGTTGTAGCACACATCATATCCATTGGAATCACCATAAATAATATACCAAAATAAATCTATTAAAATCCTATATCCAATGGCATTGATCTGGAAGAAATCTGAGCTCCCTATCAAAAGTTATGAACTCTGCAGTCTCACGGTCATCACAAAAAAACCTTGAAAATTTGTTGATTTTAAATTAGTGATATATTCACTTACAAAGGGCCAATTCAAATGATTGTTTTTTAATTGGTCTTTTTTTCTAAGAGGAAATCAAATATACAATTTTTTTTATAAATTGCTATACAAATTCTATAGAAACTTACAAATTATGTGGTCGTCCTCGAAAAAACCCTAAAATTTTGATAATTTTAAATCAACGAAATTCGTTGTTATCCAAGAGGAATTCATATATACAACTAGTTTCTTCAAAATCTTCTCATAAATCTATAGGAATTGATCTCATTGTTGTGGCCCTATTTTTTCTTATTCTTTTGAAAACCTACAAAATAGAAAAAAAATCCCCCTTTTCTTGGTTGAATAAAGATTTATGATACCAATTGTTAAATGCCTGAGATCTAAAAATAAAATCACATACAATATATCCAAGAATAAGATAAGAATGATCCACACTTTATTAATATAAAACCCTTAAGGTAGGGAAACACCTTATAGTTGATCCTTTTATGGAAGGAATCCACTCATGTTCACTTACCCCTTCGAAGGGGAAACCTCCTAATGAGCTACACTCCAAATACAATACTCTTCAACCATGCCTATTACATTTCTTACACCTCTTTATATAATACTACCCAACACCTTAGAACATTCTAGAGAATGAACCTTCTAGTAGGTGGAACATTCTAGTAAGCCTTCTCACATTTATAGTGTTCGTACTTGGCCTTAATTACTAAAAGTGGCCTCCATACATAAAAAAAACATAATAACCTCTCTATTATTATTCCCCTTGGGTACCTCCCTAAGTACCCCATATTATCCCCCTAGCTACTCTACAGTTACCCTACCTCAAGGGTTCTCTCTAATTATTGTGTTCATTCTTGTGTTTGTATTATTTGGTTTATTGTTAAATTTCAGGGTTTCTCTTATGTTATACTTTCATATTTATTTAATTACATAAAATTTGGTATCATACATCTTTCTTGGGCCAAAAAAGGGATTTGTTTTCTTTTTTTGCATATTTTTTGAGGGAAAAAAGGGTGGAACACATTAATTTCTAAAACTTTATGAGTATAATTTCAATAACCACTTATATATTTTAGTTCCTCTTAGCAAAAATAACCAATTTAAAAAAAAAAAATCGCACGAAATGGAGTCCAAGAAGTGGAGATATTGTTGATTTAAAACCAACAATTTTAGAGTTTTTCTGAGGACAACCACATGATTTGCATTTCATATATCTTTTTATAGAGTTCTCATATTTCAGTCAAATTAATCCCAGTAGATGCAAAGTGGCCATAGAATTTCACAATTGTGGTCATAATAGCTAATGAAAGAAGTATAACATAATTTGTGAACAATTTAATTTAGCCACCTCAAGAATCACCATTGAAAATTAAGTTATTTTTATAAACCTTAGTTTTTGTTGAATATTTCATCCAAGAAAGATTTGTTTTATATATGATGGCCCTAGTATTGAAGAATACATAAAATTGATCAAGTATAACTAACCATTATCTTGGATAACGACCCGATCATATGGACTTAACAATGTAGAAACAATTTCACTTTCAAATGAAGAATACAATCAAGTAATTTCAGACAAGTGGTCTAAGTTGTGAAGAAGGATAAACATAGCCTAGGATTTTATTTTCATGTGGAAACTCTATATTACAATTTCATAGAAGTATTCAACAAGAGAAGGTCGGTGTTTCTATCAACCCTAGTTGCCAACATAGTCTCATCAATATTAAATTGGCTAAAACATTGCAAGTTCCTACAAAGAATATTCAAAGCATACAAATTGAGGGTAAGAATGTTCAAATTTTTAAATATTTTAATCTTACCATGGATAAATATGTGTTGCAATCTAATTTTCATGCTATAGATATGAATGATGTGCATGTTATTACTAGATATCTTTGGATGGAATCAAGTGGTACGGTTAATATTAATGTATAAAAGAAGTTTATAAAATTTGGTACTAGAAAAATAAAATCACATTTTAGGATATGTCTTTTATTAAGAAAGAAAGTCCCATAGGGGTACCTAAATAATTTATTGCATGGAAAATAATTGCAAAGTCCAAGGTTGTGTTAGAAGTAGAGTCTCCAGAATCATATGAATAAAATCCCGAGGAAGGGCATACAAAGGAATCCAAGAAGATAAATGACTCAAATTCACACCATGTTGAAGAGTCCAAGCCAAAAACAATCATGAGCTAAGGTTTATGTATATCACCACCCACACCACATAGAAAAGAAAAACTCATCAAGGAAAGGGAGTGAGAATCAACAAACTTATGGACCAACTTGGAACTAGAAAGGTAACTGCTTGAGAGGGACATGGAGGAATAACAACACTGCATGGAGATTTCATAGTAGCACAACAAGGAGTACTTAGAATTCATATCAAGATAGCAAGGAGGTAGTTAAATTCCATGTTCACATTTCATTAGGATGGATGGATGCTCATACTTAGTATCAACTAGCTACATTGCTTATCTGATCATATTATATGGATTCTTCCTATGTTTCAAGGATAAAATATGTAAAGGGGGGTGGAATCCAATGTACTTAAGGGGGTAATATGGGGTACCTAGGGAGGTACCCAAGGGGAATAATAATATTTAGGTAGTTATGTATTGAGACCATTTCTAGTAAATAAGGCCCATGTAGTAGTGTAAATGAAATGAATGTAAGAAGGCTTACTAGAAGGTTATTCCTACTAGAAATTTATTTCTCTAGAATGTTCCTAAGTGATAGATAATATTATATCAAGAATTATATGTGATGTAATGGGGTAGGGAGAAGAATATTTTGATTGAATAAAGCATCATTTCTTGTGGAGTGTTTTCTTCCTTAAGGAATAATACATGGTGTTACCCTACGTCAAGGGTTCTCTCTAATTATTGTGTGTGTGTGTGTGTGTGTGTGATTTGGTTTATTGTTTAAGTTAAGGATTTACCTTATGTTATACTTTCAGATCTATTGATTTACATAACAATGTGGGTCCTTTCCATATCCAAGGCTTGGCCTCACCTTCAAGGCAATGACTTTGACAAGTTATCTTATAACTTCTAACACGTGTGACCAACCCACTTCTCCCAAATGGGTGAAGTGGTATGTATACCAAAAAATTAACACTCAAACACATAACTATGAATGAAAGTATATTCATAAGAAGGATTTTAAGTGATTCTCAACATGTTCTTTCTTCTCATAGAAAATAAACCATTCCTTGAACATTGGACATAGATCCAAAGGTGTGGTGTTACTACTATAAGGTTGACACCCACCATTGTTATAGAATATTTCCCCTATGGATAGGTGAAATCTCTTGTGGATTATAGACCCCTATACCAAGGCAGAAACACTAAAAATGGACACAAAAATACCTTTGAATTAATTTTAACTAATCAGAGAGAGAGAGGGAGAAAGGGTGCGATGCACCTTGTTTCGAAGTTTGTCCTCGTTGCTTCCAATCCAAGCTTGATCTCCAAACTCTCTAAAGAGAATTGATACCTATAATGGAAAAAAAAGAGAATCAAATATCTCCTAATCTAGTGGACTAGGTAAAGCAAATTCATCTACAAATATTGAAGGAACAGTAGACAAGCACATGTAAGAATACACAAGCTTGAAGGAAATACGCCAAGTATATTTAAATGAGAACCCAAAGATAATACTTAAAAACCATGGATGATGATGCAGCCTCTTCAATCTCTCCTCATCCAACCCTTTCACAAATGTACCAAGATCATAAGTTTGATACCTGAAATCTTCCTCCTGAGATCATAGGTTTGATATGCTCCAATCCTTCTCCTTTCACCTTGGAAATCCCTCAATATATAGCCTTGAGAGGCACAACTACCATGAGAAAATTTGGGATATATTTGAGGATATGTATCCTTTATTCTTGTATCATATCCTAAATTGAATCCCAAGCATGGGGGTCGAAGACAACTAACCTAATCTGAAGGAGCTGGCCCATAGAATAAGGTGGGGGAGATCTCCCTTTTCTCTCAACAAGATTGGCTCTCCCCCTTAGTGAGAGACAAGGTGATACCATAGAAATAGTGCTCCCCTATAGTGATAGAGGGATTTCCATATGTTCACCATCAATATGGATAGGGGGCGCCACCCTTCATAAATGCTCAAAAATGGATCAAAATTTCCAAGGAAAAAGTGTGTTTTGACCTAGAAATGATGGTTTTCCTCCTCCCATGTGACTTAGGGGTCATGAAAAAATAATTTAATAGTTTCAAGGATAGGATACACCTCAAAAAGTGAACGTGACACGTGTGATAGTGAATGTGACACTTATCGAGGTGTATGCGTCACTCTGTGACACTTTGCGTCACTCTGTGACACTTTGCGTCACTTAGGGTGCATAACTCAAGTGTGACATTTTGATGTGTAACAGATGCCCCCTAAAGTGTGTGGTCAAAAGAGAAATTGATGGTCAAAACACTTTACAAATTATTCAATGCAAGGGTGTTGGAGTCATAGAACCTAGCAGAAGCTGCAAACAATCATCAAACAGTATTAATATATGTTCCATTTCCGAGGCAGGCATACCTATTCTCGGAATACAAGATGACTCAAAGCATAGACGCCAACTAATACATAGTGGATCCATGAAAATACTAACTAAGGATATGACCACCAAAAATAAAATGTGGATCCATAAATCCATGACATGGACTGATCGTAGCCACAAAACATACATAATGGAGCTACGAGATGACAAAACATAGCCACGAATCAATACAATGTGGATCTATGTGACAATATATATATCAATAATATTTCCAACAAAATGATCATACTAAAAAATTTTACATGCTCAAATGATCTCCATCGCATCTTGGGAAAAGAATATAATAGAGTGAATGCCCAACCTAGGGTCTTTGTCTTGATCCCAATGTTGTATGAATCTATCCATGTGAATAAATGATTTGATGTCGAACATGGTAGAAACCACTTGTTTATCGGTCATTGATGTAATTGTTAACAAGTGCGAGGGAAACCATTAATGATGTCAATGAATCCCAAGGTACCCTAGTACATTCCAGTGAATGTGAATAAATGAGTCAAGGTTGAACATTCATGGAATCACCCGATCAAGGTTAATTGATGTAAACCCATTGTCAAAAGCAAGGAGGCCTTCCATTGAGGCATGTAGGTCTCAAGATACTAACTAGTTTCTAAGTCTAATTCCTGGATAATGCATTGAATTTGATAGGAAAATACTCGTGGAAGGAGGGCCATGATGTATCCTCCATTATCGACATGAAACTGACACAAGAAAGTGATGTGATATGGTGGATTGAATCAGTATCGACTGAAATAGGAAATGGAAATTGGTAATACTGCAGATGGATGGTTTGAAGTGAAACTTCCCTTGAAGATTATGAAACATGACAACTCACTTGGAAACATTGACTTGACGAGTACCAAGAACGTAATCTGACAAAAACAAGAGCACTCTTCGACTAGACGAAAAAGTATGATGACGCATGGAATTGGTATGACGCAGAAACAAGCATATTACCCAACTATACAACATAATATAGACAAGTGCCATGTTCAAGGGTGACAAAAATTGTCATAAATGATAAGAAACTTGACCCACTTCCTTCAATTTTCCCCCACCTAGATAGATGAGTACATATTTATTTTTTAATGAGCTTGGGGAGGATAACAGATGCTCAGTATAGCTCATCCTTCAGAAAATTTCCTTGACATATGTTTAATGAACCTGAGGAAGGAGGGGTTTGGTCCCATATAGGTCCTAGATATTGGACTCACATAGTGTTACGAGGAAAATCACTCTATGGCATGGGGTAAACCACAATAGATGGAAATGAGTGCATAAATCAACTATAATCTCAAGTATGTTATATGAACAAGCATGTTAACAAGACAAGATAAAGATCCTACCTCATCCAGACGTTCGATGAATTCCATCGTTCAACACTCAACTCAAAGCTATACACCTGCAAATTGCCCTCAACAACCAAGATACGCAAGCATATGGTGATAGTATATAAATTTAGCACATATAATAACATAATCCATCAATATTCATAACAAATACTCCCATGGAATAACAATTCAAATATTTGCAAGACATTAATTGGACAAGAAAAGAGTATTTATATTAAAATATGAACAACAGAAGTGTATGAATGATGATTCACCAAAATCTACCATGCCGTTATGTACATTTCTATTGAAAATTTCAAAAGTTAAAAAAAAAGGTGGGACATTTTTGCGAGTATTAACAGCAGAACTTTGTTGATTTTTGGTCGTTGTCACTGAAATTACATTATCTACATTTGATACAGTTTTTTCAATGAGGTCTCTTTTATCTGAGGGTTCAGACGTCGTTTTAGTAGGGACCTTTTGAGCTATTTTAGGACTTATTTCTGCTATTTTCTTGTTGTTCAAATTGTTGTTTTTGTTGTTTTCTGCAATGTTCTGAAGCATTTTCTGCAGCAGCAAGGGAAACTTTAAAAGTTCATAAACAGAAATATTAGCTCTAAGTTTCTTTAGGTCTTTAATCAAATCATATTATAAACTTGGGGCTGCTAAATTTTGTTTCGTTTTAGCCTATATAAATTGTTTCTGAGGCACATTAGCAACTATTTCGGAAGAGGGTTTACTCTGAGTTTTTCTTCTGGTATTATAAGGATGGACAGTTTCAAAATTGGCTTGAACAATACTGTCGGAAAAATGTCCAAAGATATTGGGAGTTGGTTCTTCTTCTTCGGTTTTTTCCTCTTCAACCACATCTTCATAATTCTCAGGGGGAACTAAGTTATCATGTGCTTCGAGGATAGTCTGTTTAGCGTATTGTAAGCTTTCAAAATTTAGACCTTCAGGGGTTGGGTTTGGTCGGTTTGAGGGAAAAGGTTTTCTAAAAGGAGGTTTGTAAGTTCCTTTGCTTCAAGATGCTTCTTTAGCTGATTTCCTCAAGTCTACGACTTGATTTGATCATTTCTGGACGACCTTTTGTAAACTTTCCAAATCCGAGGTTTCTGATTGAGTTTTGATTTGGGGAGGTCTAGGAAGAATTTCTATTTTCTTCTTAGAAGACGGGGTTATCTCTGCCTCATTACTAAGATTATCTTTTAGGCTCAAAATATCTTTTTTGATTTGGCTTTCCTTCTCAAAGGCTTCCAATAATGTTGCCTTCTTAGACCTTTTAACCCATATTGCTACATTCTGGTGTAGAGATTTGGTGTAATATGCGACAATGAGATTTTACGTGGGCATTGAATCAATGGGAATTCAATTTTTTAACGTAAGGAACCTTTGGTTAAAATATTTTGTGTTCTCCTTGGGATTCATCTTTAAGCTGGAGAGTTCCATGACTAATACTTCGAGAGATTTTTCATCTCCAAAATTCTCTAAGAAACAGGACTCGAATTTGTCCCACGATACAATGGTGTGAGTTTGTTGGGCGAAATACCATGTAGAGGCATTGCCTTCAAACATGTAAGGAAAATGTCTACATATTACATCTTCATGTTCTACATTTCGGAGTCTAATGGCTAACATGAATTTTTTTGTGTGATCTTCAGCGATTTGTTTAGAATCGAGATTGAACTTAGGTAACCATTTCTCTAGGTGTTTTGGCAAAGGGTGTTAGAATCCAGGTATGGCCACAGCATCTTGGTCGAGCCAAGGTCTAGCGGGATTGTTTTGATTTTCCATGGGTGTAGGTGGTTTCAAAGGCTAAGATGGCTCAAATGACACACTGATTTCATCAGAGGATTCTCCTCCTAAAAAGGAAGGTGATGAATGAGGTGGTGAAGGTGGAATACCGGATCCTCCATCTGCAAGAGTAGGGGTAGGATCAGTATATGTGGGATTTAGTCGCAGACCAGTGCCTTCAATTTGCTCTCTGATATCAGAGAAATATAGAGGTTGATCCAATGGCTGACTAGGTTGTTTGATATGGGCCAAAGCACCTTGTGTCCTTAAAATTGTCTGGCGAACAATTTTTTGTACGTCATACCCTTGAGGGTTTGGTGTTACTGGCTCAACGGTAATCTGGGGATTTTCGTTTGGGGTAGTTATTGTTCGAGAGGTAACATTGTTTTCAGAATGACTCCTTGTTACTATAGGGGAGCGAGTGTGTGGGGGAGGATTCTTGCAACTTCCACATGCCATCAATTGTATTCATGCCCTCCTTCTAGCACCATTGGTTGATGCGAGAAAATGACCGTCCGTCAATTGGAAGAATGAATCTGGTCTAGGGTTGTCTAAATAAACCAAGTTGTTTGGTGTAACTCGTTCTGACAAGTTTAATGGCTCCGTTAGCCAATCTAAGGGTTCTAAAGAAACAAATAAAAGAAATGAAATAAATAACTAATTACAAATTACTATATATAAATATGTACATATGTAACTATTGTAGGTATATTTAAATAGCAGATATACTTATACTTTTTATATACATGATATACACACTGCAAGTTTTAATCTAAACTTGTGAAACTCAATGTGAAAAATGACTTCTTTGAAGAAGAAAATAAACAAAGCACATAAAAATATTTTTGGTTTTTTCTTTATAAATCTTAAACTAATAAAAGAAAATGCTATGAAATAGAAACATACGGATAGTCAAAATCCAAACCATACATTTGAATTTCAGTGATAAACAAATAACAGAAAAATATAAATGAGCTAACCTGTTAGCGAACTAATGATATGCATCTAAACATCTGTACGATCAGAGAACATCTAACCACCTTGTCCAGGAGGGAAACCTGCAATGAACCTTAAATTTGTTCTGAATAAATGTCGAACAATTGTGTTGGCAGTTGAGTGTTAATAACAAAAAGAGTGATACAAATAGTTACTGTGATATTATGATTTCAAGTAATTAAATTAAGAAAAATATGATAGCAATAACATTGCATTTAATCTTTCAACAAAAATTAAGGAGAAATATTGTCATTAAAGATGAATAGATGATCACACAGTTAATATCTGAAGCATCACTTATGGAAAACATTTATAAAGGAATTATCCAAAAACATAATAAATCATGAAGACTACAGCTATCAAAACCTATTATCATATCAGGATAAACAAAACTTAAATGAAGACACCATCCACAAGAAGCTAAAGCCGAAATGTGTATTGTTGTTCCATTAAAGTCTGTCAATTAATCATCCATCTTCTGCCCCAGGCTAGGATACTTTCATTACAAAAAGATCTACTATTTAAAGAGTTCATTCAAACTAAGAATCCTATCTTCCACGATAGGATCAAATCCCAAAATGATTTACTAGTTACAAAAATAGAGGGTAATAAAACCACTCCATATCAAACTGCATCTCCCAAAATTATAAAAAGTTTGTTTCTGTTTTAAAAAATGAGCCAAAAGGAATGGCTAATTAACTGAGCCCAGAAATACTCCATCTCTTGAGATCACCACAAGATGTATAATATCCTGAAAGAAAACGAAATAGAAAAATTAGATATTTTTTTCTTAAAACAATATTTTCCCAAAATTTTCATGAGAATTGACTAGCTACAGAATCTACTGATTTTGTAGCTAGTCTTATTTTAAACAAGATAAAAAATAATTCAATCCAAATTGATTAATAAAATTACAACTAAAATAAAAACAAATCTTTACCTTTCAACCGAATACTAAATTCGACTCATACAGTTTCAGAATTGATCACTGCTTTGACACACTCAACATTTTTTATAATGACATTTCCAGTCCTTTTCAAGCATTTCACTTGCCTCTGTGCACTGATTTTAAGTTCGTGGTTTTCGCTTGTCAATGAGTCAATATGAGTTGTGAGGGTCTTGATCTTCGCTTGAAGGAGAGGGATATCTGTGTAATATTTTCTTCCCCAATGTAGACACCTCACACCACGAATCTGGAACAGTTGGTTGAGGAAACCCATGGTCATGCATCAAAACGCTACCACTGTCGTCTGTGGGTTCTTTACTGAGTTTGATCCCTGGAAAACCTTCGTTATGTTTCAGGCACGGTGGTATATTGTCTACGAAATTGTAGGTCTGGCTGAGATCCAGTTTAAGATAACTTGGGTCTTCCCTTGCCAAGAATTTCTCGATCTTAGAATTGGAACTCTCATGGACCTCGATCACTTTGATCAAGCTCATATGAGACTTAGATTTATTTCATAGGCTCCTAGACATTATTCTCCCTACCCTTTTGTTATTAAACCCTATATCCGAGTCATTTTTTGACGATTTGCGCGAGGGTCTGTTTACGGTCTTTACAAAGGTGTTAGGGCAGATGTACTTCTCGCACTCATGAAATTCAATGACTCTTGGGTCAGCATATTGTTTCTTAGACATAGGCTCATCAAACATAGACTTAACACAGGGTTCTAGGCATACAAGAACTCGTATATCGCTTGAAAGAACAAGGGGGTTTTTCAACATAGGTTTATAAATCACAGGAATCTGTACAGGATTACAGGTTTATAAATCACAGGAATCTCTACAGGATTACAGGTTTATAAATCACAGGAATCTTAAAACATTTTTTCCCGGTAAGGGGAAGGCCCGCCACCTTGCTCAAAAATTCCTTAGTGATTTCTAATTGGACATCACCTATTTTGGCTCGGCATCCATCGAACGTGAGGGAAAACTCTTGGACTGCTTGCAAATTGTAACCCTGAAACTTCTCAAGAAATGCAACCCAACCCTAATTTTTTAGGTCTTTTCTCGCATCGCCTTACTGAAGCAGGGTTTGGAGGCTGTTTGGTTCAACATAGACAACAAAGGCCATTAGGGTCTGGACAAGCAGTCACGAAGGCAAACAGAGTTCACTACGAGTACGAAGGGTTTCAAAAATAGAGGAAACTAGAGCAAGAACCAAAGGGATAAAACTCATCAATACCCTAATGCGACCAAAATAAAAGTATGAGGGGATTCGTACCATGAAAATTGGGTGTTTTGCGAAATTAGTGCCAAGAGTACCTACGAAACCTGAGACTTTAACTATGAATGATGGGCTTGTCGATTCAAAATTCTACCTCAAACAAAGTACAGGATACGATCGGGTGTGTTTGAATCTCATCAAATATAGAGGGGGAAGTCAAGATGCTAAGGTTAGGAGAGGATGTTCTTTACAAACCAAAAGCCTATCGAAAATTAAAACCAAAGTTGACTTACCATGAATCTTTAAATGAAACCCACCTATAGTCTATTTGTCAATCTATTCTTGGCATACAAAGTATCAAGGTATAACTTTCAATCCAAAGACAGTCTTAAAACAAGTGTTTCCTTCATGAGTTCAAAGAAAAACAGCCTTCAGTAGAAGAGGTTTAAATCATATTGAACCTTTCAAGACCAATCCTTATTAAATTAAAATACGATTTGAAGTTTTTGATACTTCATTCATGCTTTCAGTCATGGATGAAGTATAAAAGCGCAAAAATAAAAACATTGGGAATAATCAAAACATTATTTTTACAATTTAAAAGTCACCTTCAAATATTTACATGACAAAGCATAGGCAGCTACAGGAATTGTTTATTTGTCATTTTTTTAAAAAGGCAAAAATCATGTATGGCTGCCAACAATGGCGACTTACTGGGAGAAGCAGTTATCTCTACATCATCGATGAGTTCATGTTAGGACTGTTTAGAATGATTACAGATCAAAAAAAATAGTTGAAGGGCATCAAGCATCTCGACAATCATTACACGGTCTAGCTTCAGACATCTTTTTGTTCAAATGAAATCCGGTGAGAAATTTTAAAAATGAGAGCAACGATGTTCAAGTTAATGGCTCCGATACTATTGACAGGGCCATTGTTGCTAGCAGGTGTCCATAGCCTCAGCAGGGATGTCAATTAACCCAGTCTGACGCCTCTACCCTGTCCAAGAAATTTCAATTCAAAATGAACAAAATGAAGGATGCTTATGACCAATATCAAAATTTATACCTGAGAATTGTCTTCAACCCGACATTGCTTCGCTACCAACGGGCCTGTTTAGTACCCCGACGAAGTTGTCTTGGCATCATCCATGCATTTAACCACTGCCAATAGACTTGTTCAGTATCTCGGCGGGTTTACAAACACTACCCACAACTCTCGAGAAATTATTCACAATCTGATATAAATATAAAGATATTCAGAAGAGCGGGGTGATGCTGAAAATTCCGGTTTTTACAACACTTGTTATTTTCCAGACTTTAATTTTTTTTGCTTGATAACCTTCATTATAATCTGAAAATAGTTTACTGATGAAACTAATTTTTCAAGGACAGGAAGGCATCCTTGAGTTTCTTTCTTTAAAAGAAGGGATAACGTAAAGAGATTTTAATGATAGTTGTGTTTGCTCATAATTATAAAGTGAAACCATGAAATCTATTCTGAACAGAGAAGCTTCTTTAGCTAGTTCGCATTTCAGGAAAATTACAGCAATTGATGCTCTGATAGACCTTGACTGTTGTTTAAGATGAGGCATTCTGGTTTCCCTCCTTGAAATAAATTGTGATACAGGCATGTTTTAACCGGAAAGCAATAAAAACAAAAACAAAAACAAAAATGAAGCAGAAACAAAAACCAGAAAACAAAACAAATCAAAACATAAAAAATATGTACAAAAGATGCATCTGGGACTTGTCATGAAAAATACCTTTTGAGAGCTTGGTCATTCACCGGGAAGGTGTCTGGTTGTCCCTCTAAATTCTGTAGGCGGAAAGAGCTGGGACCTAGTTTTTCATCGATTAAGAAGGGTCCTAACCACAGATTTTGGAACTTGGAATGTTCCCATTTTCCTTCATGAGGTTTATCACATTTGAGAACCAAATATACCACCTTGAAATTCCTATCCGAGGTAGAACTTGAATCAAACTAGCTTTTAAAAATACATTGATGTTTATCTAGTCTTTCTTTTGCTATGAGGAAGTGGGGTTAATAGGCCCTATGATGTCAAGACCCCACTACTAAAAAGGAAAATCTACCGAAACAGGTTGCAAAGGAAATGCTGCCTTCTGTACTCATCCAGAAGCCTTTTGGAAGATTATACATTTATGGAATAATGTATGGGCATATTTGAATAATGTGGGCCAATACTACCCAGCTCTTAATACTTTGTGAGAAGTAGTGTCTCCACCGAAGTGCCCACCAACTTCTCCTATATGCAGTTCAGATAACACTTTATCTGCTTCATCTCTTTCCAAACAACGCATAAGGACGTCATCAAAAATTTTACGAAATAATACGTCGTTTACCAGTTGGAAAGGTGCAGATTTTAGTCTTAATGCTCTTCTCTTTTTTGGATCGAGATGGCAAGGAGTAGAAACGTGTGTTAGTTAAAACTTAATATCATCAAACCAAGAATTAGAAACATCCTGTGCACAGTAGATTTGGTTTTGACTATGTTGATTTTCAGTTAAAACATTAATTTGACTTTGTTTCTCTTGAATCAAATCAGCCACTAGCTTACATATACCTTGGCCTCTAACAATTTGTGCAGGGGTAATTTCGAGGTCATACTCTTGTAACGATGTCATCCAGTTTGCCTATTTTTCACCCAGTTCCTTTTGTACTAACAAGTTTTTGACATCAGGGTAAGGCACAATGACTTTATTTTTGGATTTCAGTAGATATGATCGAAAATGTTTTACTTCTTTAAAAACAATATAAGCTTGTTGATCTAAAGTTGGGTAATTAAGATCTGCTCCCTTGAAGGATGATCTCATAAAGGCAATGAGAATTTCATTGCTTTCAGTGTTATTTTGGGTCAACACAGCGGCATAATATCGATCAGAGGTGAACGTATAAAGAGTGAAATCTTGTGAAAAATCAGGGCTCATTAGGGAGGGAGCCTCCACTATGGATTTTTTTATGGAGTCAAAAGCTTGGTTTTCCAGCGGTCCCCAATGATACTGAACATCCTTTTTAATTAAGTTTTTCAATGGCCTTACCATTTATGAGAAACTTGAAACAAACCTTCTGACAAAATTGATCTGGCCTAAAAATGATTGCATAGATTTTTTGGAGGAGGGGGGAGGAAGTTTGGAAATGGATTGAGTTCTTTCAGGATCGATGATCATCCCATTACTGGATATGATGAATCCGAGAAGTTTTCCTTGTTCCACTGCAAATATAGACTTCTTAGGATTTAGAGATATGTCGTACTTGCGGCATCGTTGTAGGGCATACCTAAGATGGGATAAGTGATCTTTCTTATTTTTGGAGAAAACAACAATGTCATCAAGATAGACCACTACGGATTGATTGATGAGACCACGAAAAGAAATATCCATTGCTCTCTAGAAAGTGGCCCCAACATTTATAATCCCAAAAGGCATTTTCCTATAGGCGTAAGTACCCCATGGGGTATGGAAAGTGGTTTTTAACTGGTCTGGGGGGGACATGAGGACCTAGTTGTATCCTGAAAAACCATCTAGTAGTGACAGTCTTTTAGAATCGGATACCTGCTGGAGAATTTGTTCCAATGGAGGAACAGGATAATTGTCTTTGTCGTACGCTTGGTTTAAGTTCCGAAAATCGACAAAGAGTCGAATTTCGCCACTTTTCTTCCTTACATGGACAAGATTAGATACCCATTGTGTGTGTCTTGCTGGGAATATTATATTTTCATTTAATAGTTTGTTTAGTTCTTTCTTGACCGTCGGTTGAATCTTAGGGTGCATCTTTCTCAGTTTATGCTGAAAAGGTTGAGTCTGGGGTTTCATGGGGATGATGTGTTGTATAATGTTAGGGTCAAAAGTTTTTAAATCATCGTATGTCCAAGAAAAGACATCCTTGAATTATTCAAACAGTTTTATAAAGGTTGACCTCTCTTGCTCGGAACATCCCATTCCCAGATTAATACATTGTGGATTATCTTTAGTCCCTAGATTTACTTTTTCAATGGTCAAGGAAGAACTGTTTGTTTTACAATTTACTGATTTCTTGAATTTGTCATGCAAATCATAAAAAAATTCTAATCTTACCATGGATTTAGGGATAGAATTTACCAGATCTGAAGTTGATTCGGGAGACCTCGAGTCTGATATTACCGTAAAATTGTAGAGATCTTCGTCGTGGGTGCCTTCATCAATAACCGCACCTCGGAAAGTGTCTTCCATGTGAAAAAAACTAATGATCTATTGATCATCATCGAACACTCTCTAGTTGGTGACGTTGTCTGGGACTGATGGTCTGAACAATAACTCAATTGAAAATGCATTTGGAGAAAGACCTTCTATAGGCAAGAGTCTGGAAGCGACATTGGCTAATAAATCAGCCTCGGAATTGTTTAATCTTGGAATAGAATTGATATTAAATGAGAAAAACTTGTGCATTAGATTCCATACCTCAGCTTGATAACTTTTCAAGTGTGGTGATAGGAAATGTATGGAATTCCTTACCTGTCTAACCACAATTTTCGAATCATTGAATACCATTAAGTTCTATACATTCATATCTACTGCTTTCTTGAGTCCTTACAAAAGTGCTTCGTATTCGACAGTGTTGTTTGTACATTCGAACTCTAATCGACAGGTGATCAAAGTTTTATTACCTGTCGGGCCTATGAATACACATCATGCACCCGATCCTTCTTTAGATTTGGATCCATCGAAGTAGAGAGACCATATGTGAGATTCATCGGTCATGTTTGGCACATTTGGTAAAGTTGTTGACTGTGTGCCTATCATGAGTTCTGACTGTTGTTCCAGATTAGTGATGATAGAAGTTTTCGCCATGAAGTTACTGAAAAAGGTGTTCATTCCCTGCATTTTGAGTGAATTAGTGGAAGCAGTAAATGGTTCATTAACGTCATTCAAATCCGTTATGGTGTGTTTAAGGTAACGCTCACAATTAATCCTAATTTTGTTTGGCTTTCCATTCTCTAGTAGCCACAAATGAGACCATTCTGTCGCAAAGTATCCATGCAACTATTTGGACCAATCCCTACTTAAGAATAAACTGTACACTTCAGGTATGTCAACAACAATGATATCAATAATTTGGTGAACCTTAGGATTAGAGGATAGCCTAACAAGTCAATTTTTTAATTCACCAATTACCTTAACATTCGTTCGATCGAGCTGAATGATTTTAAGACTGGAAGGTTGAAATTTAGCATTGATTTTTTGGTAGACATACAAAGGCATCACATTTGATGATGCGCCAGAATCTACCATGCAGTTATGTACATTTCTATTGAAAATTTCAAAAGTTAATAAAAAAGGTGGGACATTTTTGCAAGTATTAACAGCAGAACTTTGTTGATTTTTGGTCGTTGTCCCTTAATTACTTTATCTAAATTTGATACAATTTTTTTAGTGAGGTCTCTTTTATCTAAGGATTTAGTCGTCATTTTAGTAGGGACCTTTTGAGCTATTTTGGCATTGATTTCTGCAATTTTCTTGTTGTTTTTTTTTTTTCTGCAATGTTCTAAAGCATTTTCTGCAGCAGCAAGGGAAACTTTAAAAGTTCGTAAACAAAAATATTAGCTCTAAGTTTCTTTAGGTCTTCAATCAAATCATATTCTAAACTTGGGGTTGCTAGATTTTGTTTTGTTTCATCCTGTATAAATTGTTTCTGAGGCACATTAGCAACTATTTTGGAAGAAGGTTTACTCTGAGTTTTGCTTCTGGTATTATAAGGATGGACAGTTTCAAAATTGGCTGGAAAAATACTGTCAGAAAAATGTCCAAACACATTGGGAGATGGTTCTTCTTCTTCAGTTGTTTCCTCTTCAACCACATCTTCAGAATTCTCAAGGGGAACTAAGTTATCATGTGTTTCAAGGATAGTCTGTATAGAGTATTGTAAGCTTTCAAAATTAGACCTTCAGTGGTTGGGTTTGGTCGCTTTGAGGGAAAAGGTTTTCTAAAAGGAGGTTTGTAAGTTCCTTTGCTTGAATATGCTTCTTCAGATGATCTCCTCAAGTCTACGACTTGATTTGATAATTTCTGGACGACCTTTTGTAAACTTTCCAAATCTTAGGTTTCTGATTGAGTTTTGATTTGTGGAGGTCTAGGAAGAATTTCTATTTTCTTCTTAGAAGACAAGGTTATCTCTGCCTCATTACTAAGATTATCTTTTAGGCTCAAAATATATTTTTCGATTTGGCTTGCCTCCTCGAAGGCTTCTAATAACGTTGTCTTCTTAGACCTTTTAACCTAGATTGCTACATTCTGGTGTAGAGCTTTGGTGTAATATGCGACAATGAGATATTTCGTGGTCATTGAATCAACGGGAATTTGATTTTTTAACGTAAGGAACCTTTGGTTAAAATCTTTTACTTTCTCCTTGGGATTCATCTTTAAGCTGGAGAGTTCCATGACTAAGACTTCAGGATATTTTTCATCTCTGGACTTCTCTAGGAAACAAGACTCGAATTTGTCCCATGATACAATGGTGTGAGGTTGTTGGGCGAAATACCATGTAGAGGCATTTCCTTCAAACATGTAAGGAAAAAGTATACATACTACATCTTCATGTTCTACATTTTGGAGTCTAAAGGCTATTATGAATTTCTTTATGTGATCTTCAGTGATTTGTTTAGAATCAGGATTGAACTTAGGTAACCATTTCTCTGGGTGTTTTGGCAAAGGGTGTTGGAATCCAGGTATGGCCACAGCGTCTTGGTCGAGCCAAGGTCTAGCGGGATTGTTTTGATTTTCCATGGGTGTAGGTGGTTTCAAAGCTAATATGGCTCAAATGACACACTGACTTCATCAGAGGATTCTCCTCCTGAAGAGGAAGGTGATGAATGAGGTGGTGAAGGTGGAATACCGGATCCTCCAGCTGCAAGAGTAGGGGTAGGATTAGCATCTGTGGGACTTAGTCGCAGACCAGTGCCTTCAAGTTGCTCTTTGATATCAAATAAATATAGAGGTTGATCCAATAGCCGACCAGGTTGTCTGATACGGGCCAAAGCACCTTGTGTCCTCAAAAGTGACTGGCGAACAATTTCGTGTATGTCATACCCTTGAGGGTTTGGTGTTACTGGCTCAACAGTAATTTGGGAATTTTCGTTTGGGGTAGTTATTGTTCGAGAGGTAACGTTGTTGTCAGAATGACTCCTTGTTAGTATAGGGGAGCGAGTGTGTGGGGGAGGATTCTTGCAACTTCCACGTGCCATCAATTGTATTCATGCCCTCCTTCTAGCGCCATTTGTTGGCGATCGAAAATGACCGTCCATCAATTGGAAGAACGAGTCTAGTCCAAGGTTGTCTAAATAACCCAAGTTGTTTGGTGTAACTCATTCTGATGGGTTTAAGGGATATGTTAGCCAATCTAAGGGTTCTAAAAGAACAAATAAAAGAAATGAAATAAATAACTAATTACAAATTACTATATATAAATATGTGCATACATAACTATTGTAGGTATATTTAAATAATAGATATACTTATACTTTTTATATACATGATATACACACTGCAAGTTTTAATCTAAACTTATGAAACTCAATGTGAAAAATGACTTCTTTGAAGAAGCAGATAAAGAAAGCACATACAAATATTTTTGGTTTTTTCTTTATAAATCTTAAACTAATAAAAGAAAATGCTATGAATTAGAAACGTATGGATAGTCAAAAGCCAAACCATACATTCGAATTTCATTGATAAACAAATAACAAAAAAATATAAATGAGCTAACCTGTTAGAAAACTAATGATATGAATCCAAACATCTATATGATCAGAGAACATCTAACCACCTTGTCCAGGAGGGAAACCTGCAATGAAACTTAAATCTGTTCTGAATAAATGTAGAACAATTGTGTTGGCAGTTGAGTTTTAATAACAGAAAGAGTGATACAAATAGTTATTGTGATCTTATGATTGCAAGAAATTACATTAAGAAAAATCTGATAGCAGTAACATTGCATTTAATATTTCAACAAAAATTAAGGAGAAATCCTGTCATTGAAGATGAATAGATGATCACATGGTTAATATATGAAGCATCACTTATGGACAACATTTATAAAGGAATTATCCAAAAACATAATAAATCATGAATACTAAAGCTATCAAAACCTATTATAATATCAGGATAAACAAAACTTAAATGAAGACACCATCCACAAGAAGCTAAAGCCGAAATGTGTATTGTTGTTCCATTAAAGTCTGTCAATTAATCATCCATCTTCTGCCCTAGGCTAGGATGCTTTCATTACAAAAAGATATAATATTTAAAGAGTTCATTCAAACTAAGCATCCTATCTTCCACGATAGGATCAAATCCCAAAATGATTTACTAGTTGAAAAAATAGAGGGTAACAAAACCACTCCATATCAAACTGCATCTCCCAAAATTATAAAAAGATTGTTTCTGTTTTACAAAATGAGCCAAAAGGAATGGCTAATTAACTGAGCCCATAAATACTCCATCTCTTGAGATCACCACAAGATGTATAATATCCTGAAAGAAAACGAAATGGAAAAATTGGACATTTGTTTTTTTCAAACAATATTTTCCCAAAATTTTCATGAGAATTGACTGGCTACAGAATCTACTGATTCTGTAGCTAGTATTATTTTAAACAACAGAAAACCTAATTCAATCCAAATTAATTAATAAAAGTACAACTAAAATAAAAACAAATCTTTACCTTTCAACCGAATACTGAATTTGACTCATACAGTTTCAGAATTGATCACTGCTTTGACACACTCAACATTTTTTATAATGACATTTCCAGTCCTTTTCATGCATTTCACTTGCCTTTGTGCACTGATTTTAAGTTTGTGGTTTTCTCTTGTCAATGAGTCAATCGGAGTTGTGAGGGTATTGATATTCGCTTGAAGGAGAGGGATATCTGTGTAATATTTTCTTACCCAATGTAGACACACCTCACACCACGGATCTGGAATAGTTGGTTGAGGAAACCCATGGTCATGTGTCAAAATGATACCACTGTCATCTGTGGGTTCTTTACTGAGTTTTATCCTTGAAAAACCTTTTTTATGTTTCAGGTACGGTGGCATATTGTCTACGAAATCGTAGGTCTGGTTGAGATCCAGTTTAAGGTAACTTGGGTCTTCCCTTGCCAAGCATTTCTCGATATCATAATCGTAGCTCTCATGGACCTCGATCGCTTTGATCGAGCTCATATGAGACTTTGATTTATTTTGTAGGATCCTAGATATTAATCTCCCTTCCCTTTTGTTATTAAATCCTATATCCGAGTCATTTCTTGACGGTTTGCATGAGGGTTTTTTTACGGTCTTTGCAAAGGTGTTAGGGTAGATGTACTTCTCGCGCTCATGAAATTCAATGACTCTTGGGTCAGCATCTTGTTTCTCAAACATAGGCTCATCAAACATAGCCTTAACACAGGGTACTAGGCATATAGGATCTGGTCTGTTGCTTGAAAGAACATGGGGTTTTTTCAACATAGTTTTATCAATCACAAGCATCTCTACAGGATTAACTGTGGCGAAGCCATTGCGAGTCAGAAAGGTATTCCAATCTTCGCCCTATAATTCCAAATGATAGACTAAAAAGAACCTAACTAACCCATGATGGAATAAACTGGAATTCACACTCTGCCTTTTATATCTTTTAGCCATTTTATATAAACTCCTCAATAAATAAAACGACATATTTAACTAAAAACCGATGAAGTGCATTAACAACCTTATATGGTAAATAAAAACAAGCCCGTGGCGTCCCTCATGGGTGATGAATTTTCTCAACACAGCTAATAACCCATGCCATCTATCTTTTAAGAGAGAAATCAACATACCTTTGTCGCAACGCTGAAATTTTTGAGAGGTGAAGAACAGAGCCCACGTCACTTTGTCCAACTTGGAATTCTTAAACCACTTTTGCCCGGTAAGGGGACGGCATGTTGCCTTGCTCAAAAATTCCTGAGTGATTTCTAATTGGACATCACCTATTTTGGCTCGGCATCCATCGAACATGAGGGCAAACTCTTGGGCTCCTTGCAGATTGTAAGCCTAAAACTTCTCAAGAAACGCAACCCAACCCTGATTTTTAAGGTCTTCTCTCTCATTGTCATACAGAAGTAGGGTTTGGAGGTCGTTTGGTTCGACACAAATGACAGGGGCCATTAGGGTCTGGACAAGCAATCACAAAGGCAGACAGAGTTCACTGTGAGTACGAAGGGTTTAAAAAATAGAGGAAAATATAGCAAGAACCAAAGGGATAAAACTCATCAATATCCTAACGCGAACAGAATAAAAGTATGAGGGGATTCATACCACAAAAATCGGTTGTTTTGCGAAATGAGTGCCAAGAGTACATACAAAACCTAAGACTTTAACTAGGAATGATGGGCATGTCGATTCAAACTGCCACCTCAAACAGAGTACAGGATACAACCGGGTGTGTTTGAATCTCATCAAATAAAGAGGGTGAAGTCAAGTTGTTAAGGTTAGGAGAGGATGTTCTTTACAAACCAAAAGCCTATCGAAAATTAAAACCAAAGTTGACTTACCATGAATCTTTAAATGAAACACACCTATAGTCTATTTGTCAATCAATTCTTGGCATACAAAGTATCAAGGTATAAATTTCAATCCAAAGATAGTCTTAAAACAAGTGTTTCCTTCATGAGTTCAAAGAAAAACAACCTTCAGTAGAAGAGGTTTAAAGCACATTGAACCTTTCAAGACCAATCCTTATTAAATTAAAATATGATTTGAAGTTTTTAATACTTCATTCATGCTTTCAGTCATGAATGAAGTATAAAAGCGCAAAAATATAAACATTAGGAATAATCACTGCATCATTTTTACAATTTGAAAGTCACATTCAAATATTTACATGACAAAGCATAGCCAACTACAGGAATTATTTATTTGTCATTTTTTTTAGAAGGCAAAAATCATGTATGGCTGCCAACAAAACCCAGCACTAATTCTTAATTTTGGGCACAAAACCCGATGTATGCAGGTTGTAATGGTACAACTTTCATATATGCATGTTGTATAGCTATTAGGGCACGTATATGTGGAAAAATATGTTTTTTATCTCTCAGAATTGCAAAAAGGGGACTTCAAGTCTGCACAAGAAAATGGAAAAGGCCTTTTAAGCAAGTTGCATGGGGTGAGGAAAATCTTGCTATAACATATGCCCCCTAATGTGTGAGGTTAGAGTATCTACGATGGCCAAAATACATTATAATTCTAGGAAGTGGATTAATGGAGACCCAGTTGGATGAACTAGTTTCTCATAAGAATATTACAATCCATAATGACTTTGTACACATGGTTGCCAATTTGAATTACACTACAAATCCATGTGGAAATATACCAAACAGTTGTTCATTTCCATGAATGGGAAATACAAAAGTAGATGCATACCATAGGTTGTCATAGTCACGAACAAGGCTCAGTGAAAACTAGTCTCAAAATCAATATGAAGATATCTGTATACAATGGAGTACAATCTGATCTCCCATGATCATTGAAGTCATATAGGTATTTGTCCAATGAATGATAGCAACAACTCAAGAAATTTGTGACTATGAACTAATGTCTTCAAGTCTTCTACATGATCTGCCAAAGGTGCAAGTCTACATCATGTGAGTAAAGGAATTGAGTTTGAACACAATGAGAATTTGTTTGATTAACGGTCATTAAGGTATATCGTTAACAAACTTGAGACGGCCTACTAATAATGAAAGTAGGTATCAAGGCACCGAGTACATTGTTACAAGTGTGAATAAAGGTGTTGAAGTCGAACCCTTGAATAATCCATCAATCAGGATACATTGATGTATTCCCAACTATTTATGGCAAGAGAACCTGCCACTAATTACTACAAGCCCCTAGGTACTCATAGGACTCTAGGCCTCATTTCCAGAATAGATGAGCTAAATTCAATGGAAGGAGACCTATTGAAAGGAGAGAATTAAGGCATCTCTCATCAATTAGCACTATGTACAAAGTAGTAGCTTGATTATTTGGACGAACTCGGATGAATAACATATTCACAAACCAATGACCTTGTGCATCTTTCGCATGCACCATATGCAAGCAATGCACGAAAAATACCCTCTAAATAGCATCCAATAATGAAAACTGTTGACAAAGGAAAGGAAACCACCAATAAGTCTAATGGTGTCCAAGATACCTCATGAATCCCAATGTGTGAACATATTTCTTGTCGTCGAAGACAAGGGAAACCCCCTAGTCAATGACCAATGAGGAGATGTCAAATGTTGGGTTCAAAGTTACCTACCCATAAGGAAAGTAGGACTAGGGTGCATAATAGGACTACAACTTCATGTAACTCTAAGACACACTAAGGGTATGGTCGACATGCAAAGTCAAGAGTTCTGAGAAATGGTTAAAATGAGTTGATAGACATCCTTTGAACAAGAGCATGAGACATATGGATGACTCTAGAAGCATAGACTTGATGATGAAACTTTGTGATGCAAGAGGCACCAATAAAACTCTCCATAGGGACTGGAAGAGTAACCAGTCGGGGGAGTAAACTCTAAGTAATGAGCTCAGCTTCCTAAGTTCATGCTAAACACAAAATTTTGATGACAAGTGGACTCAAAAGTTTGTGCTTTGTTCAAAGGTGACACGACTGCTGCCAACATGAGATAATTTTATTTTCTCGCCTGTAATTTTTTGGTTTTTCATAGTCAAATGAATCTTATAATACGAGGAGGAAACAAGTGTAGTGAGTAAGAAACTAGTTTCAACAATGGAACATACCTATGCTCAATGCAAGGAGGTGCATGCAAGATATGGACACTCGGGGGAATGTTTCCTCTTGGGGTATAGGGTGTCAAGCTACAAAGGATATAAACAAGGCTCTTCTTAGTTGATGATGCAAATTGTTGAGGTGATAATCTTATAATGTGAAAGCGATAACCAGCAATAGGCTCAATACTACAAGCAAGAAAATGAGATGTAATTAAAACTTAACTCCAAAGAATGTCATTTTTCGTAAATTTAGTCTACTTGGTCTGAAAAAGGGTTAAACCTAAACCAAATAGACTTCCTTTTAGATCCAATTTATGAGTGTGAAAGAGACAAATTCACTCGACAATCTTTTAGATTTTTGAGAGAGTTGGAAAAGAGCTTAAACAAGACCTGATGGGAGTCCCATAGGTATAGGTCAGCATGCTTATGAGTAAGAAATGAGGTTCGAATGCAAAGTCATATTAGTTATAAGGGATTCCCGGTCCTATGGAAAATCTATGCATGGGAACCGAATGGAACAGAGGTTCTAACTAGGGCACCCATGTTTGGTAAGTCTCTACCATTCAATAATGACACGTCTATTAGTAATAAGGAAGTTATGTGTCACTAATAAATGGGTTTGTACCTAAGGCATATGGATCGTAGTCATTGGATAATGCAAAATGAAAGAATGGATGGACGACCTATCCTATATGTTAGTCAAAGAAATATACCTTCCAAAGTCACGAACGGGCGACAAAACACTAGAATTGAAAGAATCTTTGGACAAACGAACTCCTTCCACTACATTATTAGTCCATTTAGGTCAAAAATTAAGAAAAATTATGCAAAGTGGGTAAACAATTTTCTATAAATAGTAAAAAAAATAACCAATTTACCATCATTTATATTTTTTACCCAAATAGTGCATTTTAGACCAAATTACCCCCTATCTTCAACTGTTGATTGCGGGAGCTACGGGTGACGAAATTGAGAACTGTCTCGACCAAGTAAATCTTTTTTCCCTTCTCTTCATTTCTGTTGGTTTAAAATTTTAATTTAGGCTTCAATATTTTAGTATTTTAAGGCATAAATTAGAAACTATGGTATATGCGGGTTGTAGATCATCGGGTCATGTATACACAACCGTATATGTGACTGTTATCAAAACATAATGCATCTATGTAGCCCTATATGCAACTGTGTAAACTGCATCTTGTGTACAAGTCCATGAGTTGAATTTTTTAAACAATATTGACCTAAAATTTGATTTTAAACTTGCAGGATGGTGATAGAGTGGAGAGAAAGAGAGCATGAAGAGGTTGATGCTATATTAGAAAGAGATCCAGGGGCCCAAATGGAATTAATAATATGTGGGATATATAAATTTTTGGCTCTTAAAGGAATGAGGGATCAAGTGAGACTATCCAGATGCTGGTGAACTATTGGGATCCAAATACAGAGGACTTCAACCTCGATGGGAAACCATTGAGGATTGAATTCGAGGACATATACTTTCTGACAGGATTATCACATCAGGGTGAGGTGGTGAACCTCAAAGCCCATGGATTTGGGAGTGGCATTAATATAGAGGAATACATAGCTACTCACTGTGTTGCAAGCACCGAGAAGTTAGGGAGCCAACTCCTGATTAGAACGATCAACAACCTGAGTCTCAAGAGAATTGACCTAGTGTTGGCATGGATCATAGGATCGACCTCATTGCATTAGGCATCAAGGCCACTTATTTTCTACTCAGTGGAGTGCTTGTGACCTATGATTTACGATTGGTGCACCTCACTACTAGAAAACATGAAGATCCAGCTGACAGACTGTGAACAAGGTAGAAAGAGGAACTTTGGGTTTGTGTCTATCTTATGTAGTTTTTTCTTTCATCAGGTTCCAAGCTTGGGCCCTAGAGTTGATATTGTTCTGCATGTACCTCATGATCCATCCATGGCACAATGGACCAAGGTGATGAGGCTGTTGGGGGGTGGTAGGGTACCAACACCCTACAACAATGAGTTTTTCTTCTGGTGGCGTCAGTAGGTGATAGATCTGGATGAATACCCATATGTTGGGATTGACTTCAGAGAATATCTGGACATGTCATTACCACCAAGGTCTGCCTACAAAGACATAGGTAAGAAATTGTTTTTTAAATATTTCATTTTTTTAGTATTTTTATGAAAGAAAAACAAAAATACTTTTGGATGATGTCAAGTACTAACTTAAACATGTATTAATACATAAATGTCGATTTACGTAGGACAGATGGACTCCCATGACACCGGCAGAGGTACCGGGGGGATGAGACAGTGAGAGGAGATGCTGAGAGAGTGCTTCAAAATGTGCAGGGAAACCTGTCTCGTCTGACACAAATAATTCCTATGGTTCAGGAAGAGAATCTGTCGGAGGCGATGCAGTGGCAAGTGGTAGTTGTTCCTCGTGCTTGGGTGTGACTCTTCCAATGTCTCATGAACGTCGTACTCTATTATCATGACACACATCCAACACCTTAGGAATATATGTCGTGGTTATTGTATTGATCAGTCCTATATGTATTTTGAGGGTGTGAGCCCCAATATTGTACTATGACACCATATTTTTTGGAGAGATGAAATATAAAAAGACATTGGTATTCAAATTTTCTTATATTACAATGTGTACATTGGTGAATGTGTTTTATTTACTTCAGTTATATGAAAAATGCCAATCTAAAACATAATTATCATATGCATCAGATACATAATTAGAACTTCTAGGTATGTGATGATAAGTAATAAAATCAAAATGTCGTTCCAAAAGTCATACCCATAGGAATCATCGGAGTAGAGTACGGTCTTGCATATGGTAACTATCATTAAAATGACATACTACTAACTGGGAGAAGGAACGAATACCATGTGAAACAATATCATGTAAAATCTCTATAACGATGCTATATTCAACCACATTATTTGTTGACGTCCCTAGAAAAATGCCACCTGAAGACACCAGTTGACCCTCAGGTGAGTAAACGACCCAAGCGGTGGAAGCCAAGTTCTGTGTATGACAAGTGGCACCGTCTGCAAATCCTAAGTAAATTGACGACTCCATTGAAATCTACCAACCAAGGGAAAACTTGATAAGAAATTCGATGACACAAAAGAAAATATATATATACACTAAAATACATTAGTATTCAAAGAGTTACACCCAAGATTGGGGCTCAAGCGTAATATATTTTCAAGTAGAGCCCATTCATGGGCTCAACCATCATATTCCCTTCATAATATTCTAATTCATAGGATCCTTTTTCTAAGACACGTCTCACGATATAAGGATCGTGCCACATGGGGTTGAAATTGCCTACCCCCAGTGGTTCTTTGACTTGGTCATACAAGAGGACCAAGTCACCCTCAACATACTACCGAGGATAGACGGAATTATCATACTGGACCTTGACACATCATTTATTCACTTTGATATCCGTAGAGGAATCTCGACGCTTCTCATCTAGGATCTTTAGGTGTATGAGGCGTTCTTCGAGATTAGAAGTGTTAGGAAGGATCTTAACTGCCAATCTAAGAGAAGGGAGATCACATTCAATAGGAAGAATCGATTCCACACTATGTACTAACTTAAATGGAGAAAAATTGGTGGAAGTCTCAACTGAGGTTCGGTATGCCCAAAGCATAGGGTAAATCATGAGATGCCAGTCAGATTTTCTCTGGATGACAGTTTTCTGCAAAAAGGTCTTGAGAGAATTATTCACGGCCTCTACTTTCCCATTTTACTGGGGTAGTAAGGGGAAGAATGACCATGTTTAAACCCCAGTTTAGATGATAATTCTTTAATCATTTCATTTTGAAAGTGACTTCCATGATCAGTGACAATCTTGCTCAAGATTATGAACCTAGCTATAATTTGATTGAACACAAAAAATGCAGTAGTCTTACAGTTACCATCATATTTAATCATAGGAATGGCCTTGGTCCACTTAGTAAAGTAGTATACAGCCACGATAATATGTTGATGCCCCCCAACCAAAGTTGGGTTGCAATCCACAAAATCCACCCCACTTGGTGAAGGGACTGACAGTGATGACCGGGTGAAGAGGGGTTGGATGAAAGCGCATATTCTGAGTGAACACCTGGTAGGGGTGACACTTCTTGACTTCTTCGACACAATATTTAAAAATAGATGGCCAAAAATAACTGGCTCGCAATATCTTCTAGGATTTTGCAAGCCCGTATAGATGACCACCACAAGCCCCACTATGATAGTCATTAAGCATAGAATCAGCCTCTTTTTGAGTCAATAAATGATGCAATATATTATTTACACCTTGGCAATACAAAGTGTCATCGATGATAAGGTATTTCTTATCTTGATACCATATACGTCGTCGATCATCTCTCAAAATATGTGAGGGAACTTCAAGGTTTGAACATAGATAAAAATGTCTCCATACCAGGGGTCCGATGATGAGATAAGGAAAATGTGTTCATCCACAAATGAATCGACATGAATAACATCCTCATCTAACTGAGGGAATTCTGATATTAACTCGGAAAAAACTAGCAATTTCTTGGATTTTGTTGAAGAAAAATCGAGGTCGAACTCTTGCAAAATGACAATCCATTTATCATATTTTCCCCCTATGATATGCCTCGTAAGGACATATTTAAATGGGTTGACATCAACAACTATGGTAGCTTTTCAAAGCAATATATAGTGTTGTAACCTTTGAACCACATGAACAGTAGCCAAAGCTAGCTTCTCAACATGAGAATACTTGAGTTCAGGGCCGACTAAGTTTCGACTAAGATAGTAGACGATGTGCCCATGGATCTCATCATCCTCCTAAACTAAAAACATACCAACCATCCCTTCGAACGTGGCGATATAAAGCAAGTAATATCTACTGTAGTCTAAAGGCTTCAGCTGAGGCATCAATACCAAGGCTTTCTTAAGAGCATCAAAGGATTCCTAGGATCACTCATCCCACATAAATGGAGTTTCCTTCTTCAAGAGACACATGAAAGCCTTAGTAATATTGGCATATTTTACTATAAACTGAAGTAGGAAGTTAGATTTCCCTTGTAAACCTTGAAGCTGAAGAATGTTGCACGAGGGAGGCAATCGAAGTATTTCCTCAACCTTTAAAGGATCCACGATGATCCCTGACTCAGAAACTAAGAATCCTAAAATATGGCTCGACCTAATGCAGATGATGCTTGTGTGAGTGTTTAAACGGATGTGATAATACCAACATCTCTCAAAAAATAGTCGATGGTGGGTAGAGTGATCCACTCTCTTGCGAGAGTAGGCAGTGAGATAATCAAGGTAAGCTTCAAATATATGCTTGAGATAATGAAAATAAAATGTCATGGCTCATTGGAAGGTTGCTCCTGTTGATTAAAGTTGGTTGCCATTGATGTAAACCCTTGAAGAAAGCCCCGTAGCACAAAGGTTTAGGTAATGGACCCAATATTGTTTGATGTAAATATGACTCATTATTGTTTTGTCATTGTTGATAAGAATTAAATATGGATGAACTCCAAAGTGGTCCCCTTATGGTGAAATCCCTCATGGGAAGATGCTTTGTGGAGTAAGAGAACTCATGCTTAATTATGGAATAATGAGATGAAGGATGGTGAATTTGTCAGGGAAAATATCCTATATGGATAGTTCTTTTCATGCCATTTCCGGTGGTATGTGTAACATCACATAACTCCTCACGGTTTGAGAGTTATGGCATTACGAAGTTGGAGGACCCTCATATGTCATCTAGAAGCCCCAAAAGGTCAAAGTAGTCAAAGTGGTTTAAGAGATTTTAAAAGGTAAATAATAA
>ML777275.1:633939-672481 GCA_009831015.1 Picea engelmannii
ATCAAGCATGTGTTATCCTCCTCGATCTCATTAAATCAAAAAGAGGTACTCATCTATCTGGATGGGGGAAAAATTGAAAGGAGCAAGCCAAGCAGTCTCTTGAGAACATCATTCAGCACTTCTTAGAGTTGCCCTTGAACACGACACTTTGTCACTTTGCACATATCATAATCCGCTGAACCTCTGCACTGAACCAATCCTTTGAGTTTCTTTTCACTCCTTTGAGTCACCCGACGCAAGTCACGGTACCCACTGCATAGTTTTAGTCCATGTCATGTTTCGCTGTTGTGCCTCAGTGTTCAAGGGAAGTATCTGCCTCAAGAGTCAACCATCCCAAATATCTTGTCTCACAACCTGTGTCAGTCCATGTTCTTTTGATCTACCAATTACACCTCTATGTCCGTTTCGTGTCGTTGATGGGGGATACATCAAGGCCCTCCCTTGACGAGTCTATTCCTGTCGACTTCAACACATTATCCGGGAATCAGATTTAGAAACCATTTAGTACTTTGGGACCTGCATGCCTCAATGGTAGGCCTCCTCACATTCGACAGTGGGATTACATCATTGACCTATGATCGAATGATTCCAAGGATGTTCGACTTCAGCTCATCTATTCACGTTCGATGGAATGTACTAAGGTACCTTGGGGATCATTGACATTAATGGTGATTTCCATCGCACTTGTTAACGGTTTACCTCATTGACCGGTAATCAAGTGGTTTCTGCCATGTTCGACATCAAGACATCTATTCACATGGTCAGATTCGTACCATATTGGGATTGGTAAGAATACCCTGGGTTGAGTGATTCACTTTGATATATGTTTCGCCCAGGTTGCGAAGGAGTTCTGGACTAAGGACACATACATCATTACATAGATCCACTTTGTATTGGTCGTGGCTATGTCTTGTCATCTCGTAGATCCACTGTGTATTCTTCGTGGATACGATCAGTCTGAGTCATCAAAGTATAGATCCACATTGTATCTTCGGTGGCTATACCCTTTTATCAATACAATTATGGATCCGCAGTGTATATTATGGTGGCCATATCTCAAATCTTGATCATCCAAGCATAGGTATGCCTTCCTTGGGTTTTGAAACATGTCATGATATTTGTTGGATGTTTGTGTGCAGCTTTCATCAGGTTCTCTGAGTCTATACCCTTGCTTGAACGTCTACAAAGCATTTCAGTCATCAGTTCGCATCTTCTGACTTCATACTTTGGGGGGCATTCTGTTACACGTCAAAGTTTCTCAGATGGATAAGTGTCGCATTGTCCCTATCAATCATCGTAAGTGTCGCATCTTCCCTACAACTTTCGCAAGTGTCACAAGTTGATCACTAGTGTCGCGAACAATGTACAGACATGATGTCATGATAACCACACTAAGGAAGCACTTATGGCACATCACATGACTGATTTGAAGGAGGAGAACTGGTTTACTGGGATCAAATGAATCTTGACACCTGAAAAGAGCCCCAAAACAGAGGTTTGGAGAGGGAACGCTCCCCTAATTCAGCTGCAGAAGTGCAGGCGCTCCCCTATAATGTCTTAGGGAGTGTTATAACGCTCCCCAGACCCTTTTGGAGGAGCGTTGCTCATCTTAAGAGCGTTGGCGCTTCCCCAAGGCTTGCCAAGGAGCGCTACAACGCTCTGAGACCCCTTCTGAAGGAGCGCTCCCTAATCTAGGTTAGTTGTTAGCCCGTTGAGAAGAATAAGGGGAGGAACATTCGATATTAGGAGGCAGTTGTGCTCGAATTCTTGTTTCCATCAACAGATCCCTGATCTAGGGAGAAGGTTCCCAACTGGTTCCAAACATAACTCAAGAGGTTAGGCTCCTCCCAACCTATATAAACAGGCTCCATGATGGTGGAAAGGGGGAAGAATTGAATATGTGAAACTTATGATCTTGGAGGAAACTTACAGTCAGCCAAAGGAGATTGATCAGTGGAGCTACTGTTATCCAGGTCGTGGATCTTTCAGGCAAGGGTTAGATGAAGAGGACTTGACGAAGCTGTCGCATTCACATCTACGATTGTAAGTACTGCTGTCGTTATTCTCATTAATATGACATGCTTGGCCTGTTTCTTTCTAGTTTGTGTTTGATGTTACACGAACTTATCATTTAGTGATAGATCTGTTTTCAAGCTAATATCAATAGAGTAGGAAGTGGTCGTATCTCGTTTTGCCTGCAGGACTCAGCGAGAAGCAAAGGATTGGAGCGCAACTCGTAGCGTGCAGGGACAAACGTCGATAACAGGTACTTCTATCATCCTTCCTTCTCATGTGTTAGTTTAGATAGATTTGAAGGAAATTCAGTGTCCATGATAAGCATTTTTCTGTCTAGGGTTAAGGTCAAGCCTTAGAGGTCGATCTACTTGTCCGCAGGCAGATTTTCCTACAACACCTGGGTTCTCCAACTTCACATGGCCATGACTCTCTAATCGTGAGGAGTTATGTGACATGCCACATACCACCAGAAATTTCATGACATGTAATAACAATATATAATAGTATTGCCTTCAAATATATTATAACGCATACCATTATACATCAAACAAACTTGGTTCCATTACCCAAGCCTTTGTGCTACCGGAATTCGCTACCGGACTTTCTCCAAGGGTTGACATCAATCACTAAGGGTTGAAATCAATCTACAATATCACTCTCCAATGGTTGAAATCAATGAAAACTAACAATACATACCAACTATCCATCAACCTAATCCAACTTTCTGACAGTCTAGACCTCGCAGTGTTATTATTACTTTAGGTAGATAGTTGTACAGGATCCCATAGGTGGCACCGCCTACAGCTATTTCTTTAATCTTTGTTAAGCAATGCAGTAAGGTAATTTCATAGACTGGGAGGTTCATATTCTTTGTGATCCGTGCTCATAGTAAGAAGAAGTTCACTGCCACATCTGTGGCCTCTACACAACACCTCTCTTTGCAGTAGAAGAAAGTGGACGGGATCATGGAAGAATACAGAGACATCTTCGTCTTCCCTACAGGGGTACTGACACACTGCCAAGTCAAGCATCTAATTGATCTAACCCCCAGTGCACCTCTACCTAATGGACCCATCTATCGATGCTCGTTGATGGATAATGGAGAAATCAGGCATCGGATCCAAGAGCTTCTACAAAAGGGGAACATCAGACCCATCTCCTCCCCTTGCGGAAGCCTGATTGTGCTAGTGCAAAAGAAGAACGAGACTTGGAGACTCTGCATTGATTACAGATCCTTAAAAAAAATCATAGTTAGGAACCTATACCCCATTCCAAGGATTGATGACTTCCTTGACCAACTCAAGGGGGGAAATTTCTTCAGTAATATTGACCTGAATTCTGGCTACCACCAGGTTCCCATTAAACCAACTGATGTCTGGAAGACAACCTTCAAGTCTAAACAAGGTCTCTATGAATGGATAGTCATTCCCTTTGTCTTAACAAATGCACCAGCCACTTTCATGAGTTTGATGGATGATGTATTGAGACACTTCACCAACTCCTTTGTGGTAGTATATTTGGATGACATCCTCATCTTCAACAGAACATGGGAAGAGCACATGCGGCATATTCAGCAGGTTTTGAGCAGTCTGCAGTAGCACACGCTTTATGAAAACTTGGAAAAATGCTCTTTTGGCATGAATAGGGTCCAATACCTGGGATAAATTGTTGATGATCATGGGGTACATGTTGATCTAGTTAAGATCCAAGTCATATGTGACTGGCCAACCCCGACCACACTGACTGAGCTTCAGAGATTCTTGAGACTAGCCAATTTTTACCGATGGTTCGTGTTGGGATTCTCCCATATTGCATGGGCCCTCAGCCAGGTGACCAAGGGTAGTGGTAGGGCCAATTTCGTATGGGGGAAGGAGAATCAAAGAGAATTCGAAGATCTAAAACATCATTTGTGCTCAACTCCACTACTCTCCTTGCCCGATCTACAACAACCATTCGATGTTGAGACTAATGCATTTGACTATGTTGTGGGCGTAGTTCTCACTCAGCACAAGCATTTGGTGGCATACCATAGTGAGACACTCTATGATACTGTCTGGAAATACCCCACCTATGACAAGGAAATGTATTCCATTGTATAATCATTTCGTCAATGGAAACATTACATTCTGGGGAAAGAGACGATCATACACATTGATCACAAGCCTCTATAGTTCGTATAGACATGTGGGAAATTGCAGAACGACTGCCATTAGAAGTGGTCCACCTACCTGCAGCAATTCCATATAAACATCAAGTATAAGATAGGTATCTCTAATCGTGTCGTTGACTGCCTTAGTCGGCCTCTTGTGTCTTCACTCAACACTGTGCTCCATTCCTGTGGACATGAAACATCGGAGTGGCCCCAAATTTACCAGCAAGATACGAACTTCACCACCACATATCAGCTCTTGGGTATAGGCACCACTATCACTGATTTTCACATTTAGGATGGACTCTTATGCCACCTGGGCCATCTCTGTTTTCCTACAATCGAGCGTGCAAAGTGAATTTGGGAAGCCCACTACAGTCGGGTGGCAGGACATTTTTATTGGAAAACTGAGAGGGGGGGTGAATCAGTAATAGAGCAATTTAATCCTTTTTAACCATATAATGCAAGTGTTATATCAATGTAGCATTATCATCCAATAATTTAATAGTAAATAAACAATGAATAAATGAGAAATCATACACATACACAGTACACCAGTGTTTTTATGTGGAAACCCAAAGTGGGAGAAAACCACAAAACGCCTTTTCTTATATGTCTTGAAGAATTACATTCATTGGAAGCACCAACTTCCTTTGTTTTCCAGCTACAACTGGAAGGAGGCTCCAACCCCCTATTTTCTCAGGCTACAACCTGAGGGAAGCTCCAAATCCCCAATTCTCTGGATACAACTAGAAGGAGGCTACAATCCCCTAAGTTCTTCGGCTACAACTGGAAGGTGGCTACAACCGGAAGGTGGCTACAACCACCTGTCCTTGCCTCGTCCAACCGCCCTGAAATATAAATGCCAAATATAGACAACCTGTCACACTAAATCAACCACTGCCATTGTCAACCTGTCACTGTCAACTTGTAACAACCTGTACCAATCAACCTACAGCAAACAACCTGTACCAATAACTTGAACCAACATGTACCATGAATCAACCATGCATCAACATTGACTCATCAAGATGTACCAACATCATCAACTATACACCTCAGGTATGTGACAACTCATCAACTATACACCTTATGTATGTGCCAATTAATCAACTACTTGTCTCAACCATGTACCCAACATGTACCTCAACCATATACCAAACACATACACCAATATAAACATCAAAAGTTATCTAACAATTCATCACTCTATCCATAAACCAAATACCATAAACCATTACATCAAACCATGTGTCACAACCTCACTATTATGTAGCCTCAAGCTAAACCAACAACTTTAGCAGCACATCACAACCAAAAGACCAATACCCATATGTCAGATGCCAACAAATAAACACCAACTGCATCCCTCAACAAATCTGATATATGCAGCAATACTGAACATCAAATACCATATCAAGAGCTAAACCATAGCTCACAAAACATACCTCAAACAAGATGTGCCATATCTCTCATAAATAGACTCCAACCATGTTGTTTTCGTGATTTTTCTACCGCAATTTTTCTACCACACTTTTTTTGTTGCGATTTTTTTGCCACACTTTTTCTCGCGCACTTTTTCTGCCACGATTTTTCTGCCACACTTTTTCTGACGTGATTTTTCTGTCGCGATTTTTCTACCGCGATTTTTTTGCCGCACTTTTTCTTCCGCACTTTTTCTGCCGCAATTCATCTGTCGCACTTTTTCTGCCACACTTTTCCTACCGCACTTTTTCTGCTACAAAATTTCTCTATCAATAATACCTGCCCAAATAGCCTTTCACAAAAATAGATATTCAATGATATCCAAGTGTGATTAAATAAGAGAGATTTGCCTCTTATTTATACTTTCATGTAGCATTACATTTTCCTTATTTTAGGGAGTTCTCCATTTACTTTATTATTTGAATCATTTAATTTTCAAACACTTGACTTTTGGGGGCTTCTATATGGCTCATGAGAGTTCTTAAACTTCATATGGCCATAACTCTCTAACCGCGAGGATTTATGTGACGTTCCACATACCATCGGAAATGGCATGACAAGCACTACCCATCTAGGATAGTTTCTCTCACAAATTCACTGACCTTCATCTCATTATTCCACAATTAAATATGGATTCTCTAACCATACTTCTAGGATAACTCAATCCACAAAGCATCTTCTTGTGAAGGATTTCACCATAAGGGGACCACTTTGGAGTTCAGCGATTTGTACTTATTATCAACCATGACAGGACAATAATGAGTCATATTTACATCAAACAAACTTGGTTCCATTACCCAAACCTTTATGCTACTGATCTTTCTTCAAGGTTGACATCAATGACAACCAACCTTAATCAACAATTTTGGCATAGAGAAAATTGTGGTCGTTCTTCAGAAACATTTTTATTGACCAAAACTTCGAAAAGATGTCAACAAGTATATCATATCTTGCACTTCCTGTGTCATTGCCAAGCCAGCCATCAAGAATCAAGGCTTATACAAACCTCTTCCTATTCTTGAGAAGTCATGGGAATCCATCTCCATGGATTACATGTTTGATTTCCCGTCCACCAAGAATGGAAATGACTGCATGTTTGTGGTTGTTGATCGGTTTTTGAATATCGCCATCCTCACAGCCTGTAAGAAGAATGTCATAGTGGAATATACTACCAAGCTCTTCTTCAAACGATTTTGTTTTCACTTTGGGATACCACAGACCATCATCTTTGATCGAGACAGTAGGTTACTCAACACCTTTTGGTTGAGTCTCTGGTCTCTATTGGACACCAATCTCATAAAATCCACTTCTTTCCACCACCAAACTGATGGACAAACGGAGGTCATCAATAAAATGATTGTGCACATCATGTGCATGTACAATTCTAAGCATCCCTGTACATGGGACGAGAGTCTCCCATATGTCCAACATAGTTACAATAGGGCTCTACATAGTTCCACCGGCCATAGCCCATTTCAGGTGGGTCTGGGATTCCAACCCTTGGGACCCATTGAGGTTGCACTTCCTCTTGCCACCGCACAGACAAACTCTTCCCTTGATCAGTCTGTGATCGACAAAGCCACCAGGTTCATTGAGCGAATTCAGCACATCCACCAACAATTCCATGCGATTTTTCAGAAATCCAATGCTAAGTAAAATAAGAGCCATGATAAACACAGGGTATTACATCAATTTCAGGTCGGAAACAAAGTCTAGTTACATTTGCAGAAGGATCGTCTCATCGGTCCCCATCAGAAGCTTCGCCCACTTCGTTATGGGCATTACACTATCACCAAGGTTGTGGGTAGCAATTCTTTTGAGCTCAACACTCCACCCTTCCTTAGTTTGCATTCAGTATTCAATGTGGACCTCCTTCAGCCATATTTTCCACCATTATTGGAAACCTATGAGATTGTCGAACAACTGACACCAATAGAGCTCAATCCTGACTGCATGGAACAAGCATCAACCAATCAGATAGTGGACACACAGTTCAAGGGCACTCGCTAGTAGCGGATCCATCTTTATCAGGTTATCAAGGCAGGGAAACTTATACACCAAGGCAAGTGACTCACCCGGGGCCAAATCCAGCAGAATTTTCCTCACCTGATAGGGGAACTAAAAGCAATGGAGACAATTACTTCCTAAGTGGGGAGGATTGATCTAGGTGGATATTGGTGGCTACCCACCTATTCCAACTGGCTCGAGCATTTTTTATTCAACACGTCTTTTTGTACTACTTTATAATTGTGATTTATACACTTATGGGGTTTTCTGAATCCTCACACATTCTCCAGGTGGATACGGGTGGCCTCTCTCCTAATCCAACTAGCTTATTTTGTATGTTTTCATGTCATCACATCTTGTTGTACTTCCAAGGCTATTTTGGGTCCCTTAACGTTGTTTTGTTTACTCACCATAGTCAAATTATATAAAAAGTCAAATTCTGATGGCAGAATGTGTAGCTCTCTGAAATACCTTTCCAACGGGATATCATGAGCCTAAAATGGACGTCGTATAAAAAACTTACAACCCTAGGAAGTTGAGGTACAAAATTACACCAACTTGCCCATAGGGCCCACGTAACTTTTGGCGTTTCACCTTCTAGGGTTAGGTTTTTGGATGTATAGGGTTTTGAAATTCATGAGTAATATGAAAAGGACCTCTGGAGACTCATTGTAATTCATTCTTCTTAAACGGATGCACGTAGCAGCCACATCTCTTATCATAGATAGCTACCACCATTCGAGCAAGTTTTAGTTATTCATTTTTACAATTTCAGCATATTTTTTTATTTAATAGAAGATATTGTTCAGTGGATATTTCTGTTATTCTTCATATCTCTGTGTTTATTATGTTTAGTCTATTAATCAGTTTGTTCCTCTCCCAAATCCGGATCAATAAGGCCAAGAAACTCATACTCAAAATTAAAATAGGATGTCAAGCAATCAGACGACAAGAAAAATCGAGCTAACCGAGAACAATCAAAGGAGAAAAACACTCCAAACCATGAAAAGAAGATTCCCTCCCTAGTACGGTCACCAATTATGTTACAGGGAAAATCACTCTATGGCATGGGGTAAACCACAATAGATGGAAATCACTGCAGAAATCAAATCTAATATCAAGTATGCTATATAAACAAACTTGTTAACAAGACAAGATAAAGAGACTACCTCATCCAGACGTTTGATGAAGTTCACTGTTGAGAACTCAACTCAAAGCTATCCACCTGCAACTTGTCCTCAACAACCAATATATGCAAGAATATGGTGATAATATATAAATTTAGCACATATAATCTCATAATCCATCAATATTCATAACAAATACGCCCATGGAATAACAATTCAAATATTTGTAAGACATTAATTGGATGAGAAAAGAGTATTTCTATTACAATATGAACAACAAAAGTGTATGAATGACAAACTTCCATGTCGAAAAGTCTTGGAACTGAGAAACTAAGTCCCTTCTAGTTAGGCCTCCACCACTTCAATCCTCCACCAAAGGCAAGCTCATATAAGAGAGACAATGAGATTCTCCATCAAATAGGGAAGAGCTTGTGGGCTAAACAATGTGTTCAAACTTAAAAGGACAAAGGGATGCAGACTCAATATGAAGTGAATAATTTCTCTAGAGTAACTTTCCTCTCAAATTTGAATTCTTCTCTCTTCTTCCACAGCTTGGATATGGCCTATTTATAGCCTTCAAATGGAACTAAAGGGCCGATTCGAAACATTTCCAGTATATGGAAGGTCAAGGATCATGGATCACGTGACGTGACATGGAAACTCGACACCATTTTTAATTTTGGGAACAAAAATCGATGTACGTGGATTGTAATGGTGCAACCTGCGTATACGCATGTTGTATAGTTGTTAGGGCGCATATATGTGGAAAAATATGTTTTTTAGCTATGGGAATTGCAAAAAGGGGACTTCAAGTCTACATAGGGAAATAGAAAAGGCCTTCTGAGCAAGTTTCATGGCGTGAGGCCAATTTTGGTATAACACATAGGTCCTTCGATGCATAGTTTTATGAGCCCAAAGAAGGTAAAATGGGTAGTTTTTCATATTTAGAGAGTCTGAAAAGAACTTAACGATGACTCCAAGAGTGACGTTTTTGTAAATTTAGTCTCTCAAGCCTGAAAAAAGTGTAAAACAATACAGGGGAGAAATTTTATAATCATGCTTGACTAGAGTATTCCTTTTTCATAATTAGTCTCTTGAGGATGAAAAAGAGATAAACTACCAATCGAAAGACGCCCTTTCAAAACCTTTTTAATGAGTGTGAAAGGAAGCGAGTTCACTTGGAAATCTTTTCATGTTTAGGGAGTCTGAAAAGATCTTAAAGGAAAATCTAAATAGTTCCTTTTTTGTTGATCCGAATTTATGTAGGAACACAACAGAATACACAAATAACCATAAATACAAAGATGCAGCGGAAATAACACTTCATTTCATTAATATCAAAGAACTAAAATTTGTTTACAAACGCAATGGAAATAAACTAGATAGGGCGTTGGTAGCTTATCTCTGAGAAGAGATGTGGCGGCTACATGCATCTGAAATCTGTGTTACAATGAGGCTCGAAGACCTATATATTATTGAGAAACAATTGAAAACCCTAAACATCCAAAAACCTAACTCTAGAAGATGAAACACCATAATATGGGCCCCATCGGGGTAAATTGGTACATCAATTTCCTGGGGTTGTAACTTTGGCATACTATATCCTTTTGACACACATGATACATCGTTAGAAATATCTATCCGAGGAATAAAAATACTAATAGTGAATATCAAGTCTAGAATAGAGCGATATTTGTCGGAGTTTTGATTCCCAAAAAACGTCGTTTAGGGACTCAAAACGTCTCCGAAAGTTCAGGACCCGAAGAACTGCCAAAAATACTAAATTGTGCTACAATTAAGGAAACTGAAAAACTGAAAGAAACAATGGTGGGGATCCAAGTGGAATAGGTGGGTGGCCAACAATATCCACCTAGATCATTTCTTCCCCCTTAGGAAGTAATGGTCCCCATTACGTTGAGTTCCTCCATGAGATGAGGAAACTTCTGCTAAACTTGGTCCGTGGTGAGCCACTTGCCCTGGTGAAGGAGTTAGCCTGCTTTGACAACTCAATATAGTTGGATACTCTGCTGGTAGGTTTTCTTGATTTGTGTGTCCATAAGTCGATCAGTTGTGGATTTTTCCATGCAGTCTGGGTTTAACTCTGTTGGTGTGAGTTGTTCTACCATGTCGAATGTGTCCAGTAAAGGTGGAAAGTAGGGTCGAAGGTGGTACACATTGAACATTGGGTGAAGACCAAGGAATGGTGCAATACTGAGCTTGAAGGCATTGTCCCCTACAACCTTGGTGATGGTATATAGCCCATATCAGAGTGGGAGAAGCTTGAGGTGGGGTCTAGCGAGGCACTCCTTCTGCAAATGTAGCCACACTTTATAACCCACCTGGAAGTTGTGTTGCACCCGATGTTGACCATGTCATTGCTTGTATTTAGCATTAGATCTGTCCAATATTTCATGGACCTGTTGGTGAATGTGATGAATGCACTCAAAGAAGTTGTTTTCCTTGGAAACTTCAAACTGGACATGAGCCGAATCAGCCTGAGTAGCTGCAAATGGAATGGCTACGTCAATGGGACATAGTGGCTAGAATCCCAAGCCCACCTGAAAGGGGTTATCATCAGTTGAGTTGTAGAGGGCCCGTTTATAGCTATGTTGTACATAGGGGAGGCTCTCATCCCATGTGTGTGGATTCTTTGAGTTGTACATGCGCAAAATGTGTACGATCATCATGTTGACGACCTCTGTCTGGCCATTAGTTTGGGGATGGAAAGTTGTGGACTTGGTGAGCTTGGTGTCCAGCATTGACCAGAGGTTGGACCAAAATGTAATGAGGAACATGTTGTCTCGATCTAAGATGATAGATTGTGGGATCCCAAAGTGTACCCACACTCATTCAAATAAGAGTTTAGCGGTGGCTTCTGCTATGATATTCTTCTTGTAGGTCGCCATAATGGTCATCTTCGAGAATCTATCGACGACCACAAAAACATAGTAGTTTCCATGATTAGTAGAAGGAAGGCCAACGTGTAATCCATGGAGATGGATTCCCAAGGTCAACTAGGGGTAGGTAGCGGAGTATAGAGGTCTTGCTTCTTGATGGTCGCTTTAGCAATGGCGCAGGCAATGCAGGATCTGATGTACTTCCCGACATCCTGTCGAAGGTTTGGCCAATAGAAATACTTCTGTAGTACTGCCACTGTTTTCTCGACCCCAAAATTCCCAGTGACCCAACTGTAGTACTCTTCCCAAATCATCTTGGCATGCTCATTTGAAGGAACACAAAGGTGTCCCATATGACATAGTAGTGCATCCTAGAGGTGAGAATTGGAACTCGGTTAGCCTCCAAGAGCGTCTTGTATGTGTGGCCAAATTATGGATCACTCTTGTAGAGAAGCGGCCAATCAGAAGTCTCATTCCCACAAGAGTTGAGCATGGTGGTTATCACCACGATCGATGGTCAGTTATGGAAGTATGCAACATTATTGGTTCTTCCCTTCTTGTATTTTATGTTCAAATGAAACTGTTGCAGATATGTGGACCACTTTTGATGGTGATCGTTCTGCAACTTCCCTTGTGTCTGTATGAACTGCAGGGATCAATGGTCTGTGTGGATGATCGTTTCCTTCCCCAAAATGTAATGCTTCCATTGTCGACAATCCTGCACAATGGAATACCTCTCTTTTTCATAAGTGGTATACTTTCAGACTGTGCCAGACAGTGTCTCACTGTGATATGCCACTGGATGCCTCTGTTGAGTAAGAACTTCCCCAATAGCATAGTCAGAGGCATCTGTCTCAATCTCAAATGGTTGTTGCAAGTTTGGTAATGTGAGCACTGGGGCACAGCAGAGGTGATGTTTCAATTCTACGAATGCCTTATGTTGAGATTCTAACCAAAATAATTTTTCTTTCGCTCCTCCCTTGGTGACTTGACTCAAGGGCCAAGTGATATGAGAGAATCCCAACATGAACCTATGGTATAAATTAGCAATACCCATAAAGTTGTGAAGATTTGTTAGAGTGGTTGGGGCTGCCCAATCCTGAATGACTTGGATCTTGGTTGGATACACGTGCACCCCATGCTCATCAATAATGTATCCTAGATACTGAACCTGGGTCATGCCAAAAGTGCACTTCTCCAAATTGGCACACAACTTGTGTTTCCTCAGTGTTTGGAGGACTTGTCGGATGTGGTGGAGATGCTCTTCTCAAGTCTTGCTAAAGATCAGGATGTCATATAAGTACACTACTACAAATGAGTTGGTGAAAGGAAGCAATATGTCATCCATCAGCCTCATGAAGGTTGTGGGAGCATTCGTCAACCCGAAAGGCATGACCAACCATTTGAAAAGGACCTCCTTGGATTTGAAGGCAATCTTCCACAGGTACCTGGATGGTTCCATATACATAAATCATACTAAAATGAAATTCCACAAAGAGGGCCAACAATATTAGTTCCAAGGCATTGCAGTCAATTCCCCGGAGATCATCAGTTCCTATCATATGGAAAATCTCCTCAAAAAAGGTCATTCTATCATTATTGCATAACTCCATTCCATTCAAGCCAATAAGACACCCTCTATGCCGCAGGACCTCCAATCCATCCTCTCCAAACATCAAGTTGTTTTTTCTACCCCCAGGTACTTCCTCCTTCCCATGGTGTTCATGATCATTCCATTCCCCTTGTCCCTGCTATCCTTCCTCCCAATATTTATCCCTATCATCATCCCTTTTCCCAAAAAAATGAAATTGAGAAAATTATTCAATAATTTCTCACTGCAAGTGTTATCCATCCTATCATGAGCCCATACTCTTCTCATTCGTTCACGGTCCTTAATAAATAAGGTTCTTGGTGCATGTGTCCTAACTTTTGTGCCCTCAACAAACTCACCATTAAAGACAAATTTCTCCATCCTGTCATTGATGACCTCTTGGATGAATTTATTGGTGCCCAGTTCTTTACTAAACTTTATCTTTGTTCTGGATACCACTAGATACGTATGAATGAGGCCAACATTCCTAAGACTTCATTTCAAACTCATGAGGGCCACTATGATTTTTTGGTCATGCCCTTTGGCTTGTGTAATTCTCCCTCCACTTTCCAAAGCCTTATGAATCATGTCTTTTGTCCTTTTCTATGTAATTTTGTCTTAGTTTTCTTTGATGATATCCTCATCTATAGTAAAACCTGGATAGCCCATCTTCCTCACGTGGATCGAGCTATACATCTACTCTCTCAGCGCCAATGTCTCCTCAAACAATCTAAATGTGCTTTTGGTAGCTCGGAAGTCGAGTACTTGAGTCATATTGTTGGCAAGGTAGGTGTCAATGTGGATCCTAAAAAGATTGAAGCTATGTAGGATTTCCCTTACTCAAAGACTCTCAAAATATTGCGTTGATTTCTAGGTTTTACAGGTTATTATCGCAATTTTTTTAAGAATTATGGAAATATTGGGACACCTTTCACTGCTCTCCATAAAAGTAGTTATTTCACTTGGACTCTTGTCACTGATCATGCCCTTCAAAACTTGAAGGAGGCCATGTGAACCACTCCATTCCTATCCCTTCCTAATTTCACAAAGACCTTTGTCCTAGAATTTGATGCTTTTGGGAGAGGAATTGGAGCAATACTTATGAAATATGGTCAGCCTTTGGCCTTTACCAGCAAACAACTGTCAGAGCGACATTTGGGAAAATCAATCTATCAAAAGTAAATGTCGGCTATTCTGCATGTAGTGGATCTTTGATTCCCTTATCTATTGGGGAAATGCTTCCAAATTAATATAGATCATCAAAGCCTCAATTATTTTCTAGAACAACACCCTTCCTCCACGGAGAAACAAAAATGGGTGACTAAGCTCTTTGGATATGATTATGAGATCATTTACAAGAAAGGAAAATAAAATGTGGTTCATGATGCACTTTCAAGAAAATATGAATATGAAGGGTCCCTTTTTTCCTTCTCCTTCATTGTACCAAATTGGCTCCAAGTTGTTCTCCAGGAATGGCTACATGATCCCAAAATTTTGCATCTGATCCAACAATTGCATGGAAATTCTCTAGTTTCCCCAGGGTACTATTGGCACAATGATGAGCTTCACTACAAAGGTCGTTTGTATTTAAGTAAACAGTCACAACTTAAATCCATGGTACTTCCTGAGCTTCATGCTACACCCATAGTTGGCCACTCAGGGTTTACCAAAACCTATGACTGGGTCAAACATTCTTTTTTCTGGGATGGTATGAAACAAGACGTTCACAATTTTGTGGAATAATGTGATGTTTGTCAATGCAACAAGGGAGAAATAGTCAAATCTTCTAGCACACTACAATCTCTTCCGATTCCACCTACTATTTGGAGGGATATCTCTATGGATTTTATTGTGTGATTACCTAAATCGAGCAATAAATCAGTCATCATGGTGGTAGTTTATTGTCTTTCCAAGTATCCTCATTTTATGTTCTCTTCAACACCCATTTACCACCTCCACTGTGGCTCAATGTTTTATGGATCAGTTCTTCAAGATTCATGGCATTCCTCATTCTATTGTGTCTGATCAAGACCCCACTTTCACCAGCAATTTTTGGCAAGAAATGTTCAAGCTACAAGGCACCCAACTGCATCTCATAACAACTTATCATCCCCAAACTGATGGTCAAACTAAATTTGTCAAAAAGTGTTTGGAAATATATTTGAGGTGTTTTTCATCGGAAAGGAAAACTTAGTGGGCTCAATGGTTACCACTAGCTAAATAGTGGTATAACACTTCTTACCATACAACTACTTGCATGACTCCTTTTGAAGCAGTATACAAAAAAAATCCACCTTCAGTTCTCTCATACCTACCAGGTGTCTCGAAGGTCCAGGAAGTTGACCAAATGCTTACAGTTCGAGAGGCTATTCTCCATACCCTCAAAGATAATTTGTTCATGGCCCAGAATTGCATGAAGCAACAGGCAGATCAAGGTCGCTCTGAACATCAATTTGTAGAAGGAGACCAAGTGTTTCTTCGATTGCAACCTTATAAGAAAAATTCCCTCAAGCTTTACCATTTTCATAAACTAGCGCCCAAATTTTATGGTCCTTATACCATTCTCAAGCGTGTGGGACAGGTGGCCTATCAGTTAGATTTTCCCAGTCACTCTAAGATCCATCCTGTTTTTCATGTCTCATGCTTAAAGAAGGTGATTGGAATTAAGTCCCAAACTCAAACCAACCTTCCCAAGTTGGATGGAGAAGGATCCATATGGATACATCCACAAGAATTTTTGGACCAGCGGGTGTGTCTTTTGCGTCAGCACACCATCAATGAAGTGTTAGTCCAGTGAAAAGATACAACTCTAGCAGATGCCACTTGGGAACTAGCTACGATTTTGCAGCAATTTCCTCATCTCAATCCTTGAGTACAAGGTTGTTTTTAAGGGGGAGGACATGTTAGGGACCTAACTCCCTAACCCCTCACGTAGGTAGAATAATATGTTTCCATGTAATAAAGGCCAATATTAATAAGGCCTAGCAATAAGGAAGAATAATTCAAATGTAAGAAGACCTAACAGAAGCTTCTGCTTCTAGAAGGATCTTCCTCTAGATTGTTCATTTGGATAGACATATTTAGTATAAATAGGAGTAGAGGGTATGGGAAGTTTTGTCTTGGAAAATTATTGTAATAGAGCTCTGCTCTGCTGGAGCTTTCCCCCTTGAAGAGGCAAGTGAACATTGTTTCCTATTAATAAAAGTATAATTCTGGTGTTGTGGTTCCATATAATTTGTTGTTATGTTGCTATCTCTGCAATATTTTTTTATTTTTCTGCTATCTTGGTATTATTCTATGCATTATTTCTCTATTATACTAATATAATAGATATGGTACGTGTACCTTACAAACAGACCCATTGAGGAAGCGATGGAGTTGGAGCTGGTGTTGGTTTAGGTTCAAAGGACTCATCTAGAGGAAGGTGAGCAGGTCGAGGTGGGTTTTCATCCTCACTGTCATCATATGAAGAATAAACTATAACTAAATAAGGGAAAAACGTCAAAGATGGATCAAATTCTAAAGAAGACACAAACGTCAAATTAGGCTAGCAGTCCAAAGAAGGAACAAACCCCGAATCAGGCTCGTGGGCCAAGAGATTTTCATCAAATTTAACATCTCTTATAATAATAATTTCATTACAATGTGGTTGAAGAAGTCTATCACCTTTGAAATATTCATAATAACCAACAAATACACACTTCTCACTTTTAGGCTGCAATGCTTTCCTTTTCTCATCAAGAATGTGAGCCCATGCTATACTGCCAAATACACATAAGTGACTTACATCTGGTTTAATTTTAGTACAATATTTTTCCGGTGTTATATTTTCTAAGATCCTCTGTGGGAGTGTGATTTACTATGTAACTTTCACAGTTGATGGCTTTCGCCCAATACTTTAGACTTAATCCCTTAGATTGGATCATACAATTAGCCATTCCTTTTAATGTGTGGTTCTTTCTCTCGACAACACCATTTTGTTGTGGTGTATATGGAACAGTGTGTTGCATTTGGATGCCATGTGTAGTGCAGTAAGTTGTAAAATTATTGTTCAAATATTCACCTCCATTATATGTTCTTAACCTTTGAATTTGATGTGCAAATTTCTTTTCTACAAGGGCCTTGTAGGTCAAAAATGTTTCTCTCAAGTTTTAAGAAGTAAATCCAAGTACATCTGGAAAAGTCATCAATGAAAGTTAAGAAACACTTGCACCCAAAAAAATAAGGAGAAGAAAGTGGACCACACAAATCACTGTGAACAAGTTGCAAAGGGCCTGAGGCATGCCAAGAGGCATGTTTGTCAAAATTGTCCTGATGATGTTTTTCGAGAACACAATCGGCAAAAACACCATATCTACATGAAATAGGAGGAAGACCAATCACCATCTATTGATTACATAGTTTTTTCAATGAGAGATAGTTTATATTAACAAACCTCTCATGCCAAAGTTTTCTCAAGTCATCGTTATGAGCAACAAAAACTGATGAAAAAAATGATGACCCAAAGTTGTCAAACTTGTACAACCTGGAATTATCATCAGTAATATCAGTTGCAAGAACATGCTTAGGATATTTTAGATCCTTGATTACAACTTGGTGAGGTGAAAACTCAACGGTTTTACCTTCACCTGAATGAGTGATTTTATATACTGATAGAAGGTTACAAGAAAGACTTGGAACACATAATACATCATTGAAATGACCATTTTCTACTTGAAATATTCCAGATTCTACAACACTAAGAGATATGTCATCACCAACAAATATTTTCTTTGTGTTACATTCATTTAGAGTATAAAATATGTCATTATCCTTATCCATATGATAATATGCTCTAGAATCAACAAGCCACTCATCATAAGAAGAAGTAGAAGTTGTGTTGAAGGAGAAACCAGAAGTAGAAAGTGCATGTCCATGAGAAGAAGTAGAATCAATATTGATGTTGTGCTTCTTCATCGATGCTTCTAAAGATTCCATCTTCTTGAAACATTTGGACTCATCATGACCATATTTATCACAAAAGTTGCAATGTTTGTCAGTCTTCTTATTTTTATATTTTTCTCGTTTGCCATCATTAGGAGCGGAAGATGTATGAGTGGGTTTGGGACACATATGTTGCTAGTTGTTGTGGCAAGGATGTCGCTTCTTGGGATTCTTGGTTTTATCTTTATAATGGATGACTAAGGCTTTGTTGGAGGTACTTTCAATGTTGATCACTCCAAGTTGTACAAGCTTATCTTGCTCTCTAATCAAAGCATCCCAAAAGGACTCAAGAGTGGGTTTTTGATAAGCTTTCCATAGAGCCTCTTTAATGGTATAAAAGGTAGATACAAACACATAATATGAACTACCTAGCTTAGAAACAATAATATAGATGCAACACTCTTCATCCATCTTTATCTTACATTCTTCGCATAAAATTATGAGTGTTTTAAACTTAGATAGATAGTCTTCAATGCAAGAAAAATCACTTGGACTTAAAGTCATTACTTGATTTTCTAAGTGTTGTTCTCGAATAATATTGTGTTTACCAAACACAGATTCAATATTTTTCCAATATTCATCGGGTTAATCAATTTGTTGAAGGTGGAACCTTAAATCAGGAGAGATGGACATTCTGATTATTCCACATGCTTCGCCATTCCTATTATCCCATTTGAGTTTCTTATCAGCATCAGTAGGTTATGTTTCATTTCCCAAGGTAATCCGGTACAAGCCTTTACTTCTAATAAATCCTCCATATGGGATTTCCATTGGAAGTAGTTGGTGGTGGTAAGAAAAAAATTAATTGAATAAGCCATATTAAATATGTAGATAATATGGATTTAAAAACTTAAACTGATGATATGGATGGAAAGATCTCGAAAAATTAGGCTATTTTAAAAAAATGGCACTGAAAACGGACTTTGGATGTGAAAGTTATGTCATTTCAAGAAAAAACATAAATGGTAACCAAAGGAACACATGATGGTGTAAGTTTATTTATGAAGTGACCCACTTTTATATAAATAAGTGGAGATCACTTTTGCAATGAAGTTACTTTATAAAAGAAAAGATGCATGCAAAATAAATAACCCTAAAATAAAATATTAAAGCTACTTATAGTGATTCACTTTTATACTTGAAGTGAAATACACTTTACAATCGAGCATGAACTTTTTCAAAAAAAGTAACAAAAAAAGAGACTTGAACTCAAGACCTAGGGCGTATTCAGGATTTATACCTCCAGATCTAGTTGAAATGGTCATATCTTGGGAAAACCGAAAACTTTTTGAGTGAAACAAAAACCTTTTCTAAATGAAACAAGTGATCTGGACGCAATTGAACAGTCCTCTCATCCAAAAAATGTACGTAAATATCAAAAAATGGATATGATGAAACTCAGCTTCATGATCTCGATCTACAACAGGACCGAGCCTTCAAACAAGATCTGATACCATGTTCGACAACACAGGTATTCCAACAGAGGACGAACGCGTTCATTAACCACTCACAAAACTAGATCAAATTTCAACACACCGATTTTTTGATGTGTTAAAACCCCTATGGGGAAACATCCACGACCCCAACCAATGCAACCACTTGGAGCAGTTTATTAATGCAAAAGAAAAAGATTACAGAGAGATTTTACAAGAGAGTTTTTCACAACAGATCATCGACAAATGACCCTCCATCTTCTTTAAATATAGATCATGGACCAATAAGGTGTTAAGCCATGGATCAATGGTTGTTAAGATCGAGGAAAATATGAACCGTCAGAACACTCTATGTCGAGAACATATCGTGACTGTCAAATTTCCTAACTACTAATGCATACTAAAGAAACACACTAAGAAACAAACTCTCTTAAACATAGCTTGTCCACATAAATTAGGGTAAACAAAAAATAAGGGGAAAACAACCCTTATTTTTCCCCTTTACACAAGTAATCCATCTTTAATTCAAATTTAAATCTTAAAAAATGCATAATAGAAACCATAAGATGATTTCACCCCTCTAAGGGTGATGTTTTGACCCTTTAAGCAAGATGTTGGAGTGAAAGGTTGAGGTCATTGGGGATCATAAATCATCCCTCTCATGCGCTATATTAATTAATTATCCTCTGATCCAAATGGATGTCGGTGGCCTCCCACCTATTCCAACTAGCTCATTTTGGCAGTTTTCCAAATTGGCAGTTTTTCCTAGTTTTTGGGTCCCTGACTTCTAGGGTCGTTTTGAGGCCCTACACAGCATTTTTAGGGATCGCCACAGTCAAATTGTTAGTAAAATTAGAGTCTGATGGAAACATGTGTATTCCTTGGATAGACCTTTCGAGCGGGATATCGTTCGCCTAAAATGGAGATCGTATGCAAAAGTTACGACCCAGGGAATTTGATGTACTAACTTACCCAAACGTGGCTCACATGAATTTTGGCGCTTCATCTCCTAGGGTTAGGCTTTTGGATGTCTAGGGTTTTCGACATTCCTTTTTATTGTAAAAATTCCTTTAGAGAATCATTGTAATCATCTTCTTGTGAATGAGTACAGTCATCACATCTCTTCTCATAGATAAGCCGCCACCATTCTAGCAAGGTTGTTTTCCACTACATTTTACAGTTTCAGCTTATTTCCTTATTGAATAGAAACCAGTTTTACTGTATATATTTTATTCTGTGTTAAGCATATTTTGATAATATTCTATATTCATTTCATTCTTCTCATAAAATATGGATCAATGGTATCAGAGCGGTCTACTCCTTCTCGTTCTTAATGCATGTCCCCAATGAGGTCGGGGTACAAAGAATTGGGTCTCGAGCTTGTTCCTATTGAGGAAAAAAAATCTCGCACGCCCAAAAGACCTCTCATGGTGGGAGAAAATAAAGACAATAGGACAAGATATCCCTTCAAAATTTTTCTCGAGGAATCCCTCACACAACAGAAGAACGAGATGATGGATAGTTTTGCGCAAATCCTTCGGCGGCTACCAACAAGCAACACATCTTCCTCAAATGGAGGCGCCGCCCCCTTCAAGGTAAAAATCAACTTCGATATTCCTATATTTGAAGGTCAAATAGACACAGATGTTGTAGACAAATGGTTGAATGTGCTAGAAGGGTACTTCTCTGTCCATAAATTCTCGAATAGAGAAAAGATCACTTTTCCTCTCCTCAAAGTCATTCCCCATGTCAAGGATTGGTGCGAAACTTTCTGTGAGAAAAAGGAAACAGAGGAACCCTCATTATTTACAATCATGGTCACCTGGGAGTCCTTCAGGGATGTTATTAAGGAACAATACTACCTTTTTGGAAGTTATGACGACCTATACACAAAATGGACCACCTTGCGGTAGGAAATAGACCAAGCAGTGTCTGAGTTCACAAATATCTTTCATACCTTACGCACCAAGCTGGGTATCAAGGATTATGAGTGACATCTAGTGCTCAAGTACCATGGAGGTCTACATATATACATACAGTCCAAAATGGATTTTCTTGACATCTCATCCTTGGGCGTGACCTACCAATATGCCATCAAAATCGAGCAAAATTTCAAACAAAACATGTGGAAATTTGGGCCTGGGAACCCCTCACAGCAAAATCCAGGAAAGGGCAACCCCAACCGGCAGAAAAAGGGACAGAGAAAAGATGAACAACCTCAGGAAAACTGGTCTAGACCACAAGCAAATAAGGACACCGAAAATACAAAGAAAGATAATGGGAACTGGTAAGACTTCCATAAGAGCCCCTAGCATAACACTATTGATTATCGCTCAAATAAATTGTTGGTGGATGAGGTGAAATCATTTGAATTAGATGCAAGTTCTGACTCTAAGTAAGAACAAGAAAGGGGGAGACATATCATTGACGCATAACCCAGTTCTACCATTTCTACCACCAAGCTCTATCCCAGTGAACCAGATGAGCCAGAGGAAGGCGAGCACCTTTTTCATTCACAGATGTGGGTGAAAGGTACCCTGTTGCACTTCATCACTGGTAGCGGTAGCCAAAAGAACCTCATATCAACAAAGGTTGTCAAGCAACTCGCCCTCACGACAATGTCGCACCTGCATCCCTACACCATCAGATGTCTTTGCCAAGGAGGTGACATCCACATCATCCAAAAATGCTTCCTGTCATACGACATCAAGCCCTTCAAAGTCGAGGTATTTTGTGATGTTTCCCCTATCTAAGTGCGTAATGTTATTTTGGGCAAACCCTATTTATGGAAATGTCATGAAGTATATGAGTCTAGGCCTTGCTATGTTATTATTACTTTCAACAAGAAACTGTACCAGATACATGAGGCGGTCCCACCTAGTTTTGTTTCCTTGATCTTTTCCTAGAAATGGAGGAAGGTCATATTTCAGACAGGGAATTTTGTCTTCTTCGTGATTCACTCTCAGAATCAGGGAAAGATCATAGCCGCATCCAAGTTCTTCACATCCAACCTCTCCACACAGCAAAAGAAAGTGGGTAAGGTCATGGAATAATACTCAGATATCTTCTCCTCACCTATCGAGGTACCTCTATGCTGTCAATTCATTCACCCCTTCAATCTTACCCTCGACACACTGCTACTAATGGAACATTCTATTGTTGATCTCTATTAGAGAATGAGGAGATCAAGTGGCAGATCCAAGAACTTCCCCACAAGGGGCACATCCATCCTAGCTCATCGCCTTGTGGAAGCCCAATCATGTGGGTACAGAAGAAAAATAATACCTAGAGACTCTGCATTAATTATCAGGCCCTAACTATAATCACAGTCAGAAACCAGTACCTGATTCCTTGAATCAATTACCTCCTTAATCATCTCACGGGGGCCAAATACTTTATTAATAATGATGTAAATTCTGGCTAACACCAGGTCCCGATAGAATAGATAGATGTATGGAATACCTCCTTCAAGTAAAAGGAAGGTCTTGTTGAATGGTTGGTCATGCCCTTTGGTTTGACAAATGATCCAACCACTTTCATGAGCATGATGGAAAATATCCTGCGACCATTCATCAATACTTTTGTAGTGGTGTATCTGGATGGCATCCTCATTTACAGCAAGAATTGGGCAGAACACTTGCAGCATATTCAGCAAGTTCTACAAAACCCTATGGTAGCACAAGCTATACGCCAACTTCAAAAAAATCTCCTTCAGCATGGACATGGTCCATTACCTAGGATACATCATTGATCATCATGGCATACATATGGATCCATCCAAGCTCCAAGCCATCCATGATTGGCTAGCCCCAACCACACTCACTGAGCTTCAGAGCCTCTTGGGCCTTGCCAATTTCTACCACAGGTTCATGTTGGGATTCTCCTACATTGCATGGGCCCTCAACCAAGTAACCAGGGGTGGTGGAAACGAGAAATTTGTGTGGGGTCGTTCCCAACAAAAAGTGTTCGATGATTTTAAGGAACGCTTATGCTTAACCTGTAATTCCACTAGTAATTTCACTACCAGACCTGTAGCAACCCTTTGAGATTGAGACAGATGCTTCGACTATGTTGTGGGTGTTGTTATCACTCATTACAGCCACCCCGTGGCCTATCATAGTGAGACACTATTATATTTTTTCAGTAATTACCCTACCTAAAACAAATAAATGTACTCCATTATGCAAGCATGCCACTAGTGGAGACATTACATTCTTGGGAAGGAAACAGTCATCCACACTGATCATAAGCCATTGCAGTTCATGCATAAACAAGGAAAATTGCATAATGACTACCATCAGAACTGGTCGACATACTTGCAGCAATTCCACATCAACATCAAGTAAAATAGGAAACACCAACTACATCGTTGATTTCCTCAGCAGACCACTAGTTGCAGCACTTACCATGGTGATAGACTCTTATGGATATGAGACCTCTGGATGGCCCCAACTCTATGAGAGAGACTCGGACTTCACCACCACCTACCAAATGTTGGGTGCAAACACAGTTGTCACTAATTTCCACCTTTAGGATGGGATGTTGTGTCATCTGGGCCATATCTTTGTTCCATCAAGTGAGCGAGAGAAGCTAATCTGGAAATCCCACTATAGTCGGGTGGCAGGACACTTCAGCGTCGAAATGTTAGTGGAAATGCTACAGAAACATCTCTACTAGTTGAAACTTTGACAGGAGGTTAGCAAGTATATCAGGTCCTACACTTTTGACACTATTTCCAAACTGACCACTAAGATATAGGGACTATTCACCCCTCTACCTAATCCTGATAGGCTAGGGGAATCCATTTCAATGGACTACATGTAGGGCCTCCCGTCCACCAAGCGAGGAAATGACTGTGTTTTTTTGTTTGTTGATCGCTTTTCTAAGAGGTTGCTGCCAAGATCTTCTTTGAACGAGTCTAGGTACATTTTGGAATCCCATAAACCATTGTCTCAGATCGAGATAGTCTATTTCTTAGCACATTCTGGTCGAGCTTTTGGTCACTGTTGGACACCAAGCTCACCAAATCCATGGCCTTCCACCCCCAAACAGATGGCCAAACATAGGTCATAAATTGAATGATCGTGCATATCCTGCACATGTATAATTCCAAGCACCTGCGCACATGGAATGAGAGCCTTCCCTATGTTCATAACAACTACATTCAATCCCTGCATAGCTCAACTAGACACACCCCCTTTTAGGTGGGGTTGGGATTCCAACTATTGTGTCCCATAGATGTTGCATTAGCCCCTACGGTCACCTCAACCAACTCTTCTCCTGCTTCAACTAAATCTAACAAGGACACCCAGTTCATTGAGTGGATCCAACACATCCACCAACATGTTCAGGATATCCTACAGAAGTTCAATGACAAGTACAAGCAACTCCATGATCAACATCGAGTTCCACATAAGTTTCAAGTGGGTGAAAATGTTTGGTTTCACTTGTAGAAATAATGCCTTACAGGAACCTTTCGAAATCTTCGCCCACTTCATTATGGGTCATACACCATCACCAAGGTTGTGGGTGATAATTCTTTTGAGCTTAATATTCCTCCTTTCTTTGTCATGCACCTATTGTTCAATGTGGATCTCCTTCGACCTTAATTCCCACCATTATTGGACACCTCAGAGATAGCAGAACAGTTGAAACCAACAGAGCTCAACCCCGACTGCATATAACAATAATATAGTGATCATAAGGTGGAAAAATAGGTCAAGGGTGCTCATCAGCAAAGGATCCATCTTTATCGAGTTGTCAAAGCAGGGAAGCTCCTGCACCAAGGCAAGTGGCTCACCTGGGGCCAAATTCAGCAAAACTTCCCTCATCTAATGGGAGCACTCAATGCAATGGAGACCATTTCTTCCTAAGGGGATATGATTGATCTATATGGATTTCATTGGCCTCCAACCTATTCCAACTATCTCATTTTGGAAGTTTTCTAGTTTGGCAGTTTTTTCCTAGTTTTCGGGTCCCTGACTTTTGGGGTCGTTTTGAGGCCCTAAACATCATTTTTAGGGATATCCATAGTCACATCATAGCCAAAGACAAATTCTGAAGGAAACATGTTTATTCCTCGGATAGACCTTTCCAATGGGTCATCATGCACCTAAAACAGAGATCGTATGCAAAAGTTATGACCTCGGGAAGTTGATGTACTAACTTACCCAAACAAGACCCACATGACTTTTGGTGCTTCATCTCCTAGTGGTAGGTTTTTGGATGCCTAGGGTTTTTGACATTCCTTTTTATTGTAAAAATTCCTTCTGATCCTCATTGTAATCATCTTCTTGAGAATGACTACATCTGTCACATCTCTTCTTAGAGATAAGCCGTCACCATTCTAGCAATCTTGTTTTCTGATACATTTTACAGTTTCAGCTTATTTCCTTATTGAATAAAAACCATTTTTACTGTATATATGTTATTCTTTTTTAAGAATATTTTGATAATAATCAATATTCATTTTTTTCTGCTCATAAAATTTGAATCAGTGGTATCAGAGTGGTCTGCTCCTTATCGTTCTTAATGCATGTCCCCAACAAGGTCAGGGTACAAAGAATTCAGTCTCGAGCTTGTTTCTCTTGAGGATAAAATCTCTCGCATGCCCAAACAACCTATAATAGAGGGAGAAAATAAATATGGCAGGACAGGAGATCCCTTCAAAATAATTCTCGAGGAATCCCTCATGCAATAGAGGAATGAGATGATGGATAGTTTTTCACAAATCCTTCGGCGGCTACCAACAGGCAATGCATCTTCCTCAAACCGAGGTGTCGTCCCCTTAAAGGTACAAATCAAATTAGATATTCCTATATTTTAAGGTCAGATAGACATAGATGTTGTAGACAAATGGTTGAATCTAATAGAAGGGTACTTCTTTGTCCATAACTTCTCGAATAGAGAAAGCATCACTTTTGCGCTCCTCAAAGACAATCCACATGTCAAGGATTGGTGGAAAACTTTCTGTGAGAAAAAGGAGATAGAGGAACCCTCCTTATTTACAATCGTGATCACCTAGGAGTCCTTCAGGGATGATATTAAGGAACAATAATACCCTTTTGGAATTCATGACAACATGTACACAAAATGGACCACACTGTGGCAAGAAAGAGACTAATTAGTGCGCGAGTTCACAAATATCTTCCATACCTTGCGCACCAAGTTGGGTATCAAGGATTCTGAGCGACATATGGTGCTCAAGTATCGTGGCGCTCTGCATAGATACATATAGGCTGAAATGGATTTTTTGGGCATCTCATCCTTGGGCGCGGCCTACCGATATGCCATCAAAATCGATCATAAGCTCAAACAAAAGATGCAGAAATTTAGGCCTAGGAACCCCTCACAACAAAAGCCAGGAAAGGGTGGCCCCAAACCGTAAAAAAATAGACAGAGAAAATATGGACAGCCTCAGGACAACTAGTCCAAGCTGCAAGAAAATAAGGACACCAGAAAGATAAATAAATATATCGGGAAGTGGTGTGACTTCCATAAGAGCCCCTGGCATAACACTGTTGATTTCCGCTCAAAGCAGTCATTGGTTGTTGAGGTGAAAGCCTCTGAATCAGATGTGGGTTTCGACTCTGAGTTAGAACCAAAAAGGGGGAGATGGATCATTGACGCGGAACCCAGTGCTACATTTTCTACCACCAAGCTCTAGCCCAGTGAACCAAATGAGCTAGAGGAAGGTGAGCACCTTTTTCATTCACAGATGTACGTGAAAGGTACCCCATTGCATTTCTTTGATGATAGCGGTAGCTAGAAGAACCTCATCTCATCAGAGTTTTTCAAGAAACTCAAACTCCTGATAATGCAACACCTGCAGTCCTACACCATCAAATGGATTTGACAAGGAAGGGACATCTGCAACAGCTAATAATGTCACCTATAATATGGCATCAATCCCTTCAAAGACAATATATTGTTTGATGTTTCCCCTCTAGAAGTTTGTAATGTGATTTTGAGCCAACCATATTTATGGAAACGTCATGTTGTATATGAGTCTAGGCGTCGTAGTGTTATTATTACTTTGAACAAGAAATTGTATAAGATACCCGAGCTAGTCCCACCTAATGTTATTTCCTTGATCTTTGCCAAGAAATGCAGGAAGGTCATCTCTGAGACAGGGAATTTTATTTTCTTTGTAATTCTCTCTTAGAATGAACGAAAGATTGCAGCCACATCCAGGGTCTCCGTAGCCAACCTCTCCACATAGAATAAGCAATTGGAGAAGGTCATGGAAGAATACTGGGATATATTCTCCTCACCTATCGGGGTACCTCTGCACTGTCAGGTCAAGCACCCCATCGATATGACCCCAAGAGCACCACTGCCAATTGGGCCAATCTACCACTGCTCTTTATTAGAGAATGAGGAGATCAAGTGGCATATCTAAGAACTAATCCACAAGGGGAACACTTTTCCCATCTCATCGCCTTGCAGAAGCCTAATCATGTTGGTACAAAAGAAAGATGGAACCTAGCGAATCTGCATTGATTACTGGGCCATCAATAAAATCACAGTCAGAAACTGGTACCTGATTCCATGAATCAACGACCTCCTTGATCAGCTCATGGGGAAAAATTACTTCAGTAAGATTGATATGAAGTCTCACTACCACCAATTCTCGATAGAACAGACGATGTATGGAAGATCGCCTTCAAGTCAAAGAAAGGTATTTTTGAATGGTTGGTCATGCCCTTTGGTTTGAAAAATTCTCCAGCCACTTTCATGAGGCTAATGGACGATATCCTGCGACCATTCACCAATACTTTTGTAGTGGTGTATCTTGATGAAATCCTCATTTACAACAAGACTTGGGAAAAACACTTCCAGCATATTCAGCAAGTTCTGCAAACCCTGCGACAGCACAAGCTATATGTCAACCTGGAAAAATGCTCCTTCAACATGGATAGGGTCCATTACCTGGGCTACATCATTGATCAACATTGCATACACATGGATGCATCCAAGAGCCAAGTAATCCATGACTCACCAACCCCAACCACACTTACTGAGCTTCGGAGCTTCTTGGGCCTTACCAATTTCTACCGCAGGTTCATGTTGGGATTCTCCCATATTGCATGGTCCCTCATCCAAGTAACCAGGGATGGTGGTAAGGAAAACTTTGTGTGGGTCTGGTCCCAGCTGTTAGCACTAGGAGTCACCTTTAGATTGCATGCAAGGCAAGCCCAGTACCCATCAAGTTATAAGTGAATGTAAGGGTGTTTAAAGGGTCAAATGGAAAAGGACTCAAGTGATAATGTTCTAACTCAGATAACATGGCTAGCATACACCAGCAATTAAGGTCTTGGCTAATTTCAATCAGTATTTTGGGAATAAGTATGAATAGAGGGAAGACTTGACTAAGAGAAGTGTAGGGCTTGTTGTAAACATCAGGTCAACAAGAGACTAAGGAGGAAAGATTCTTAACACAAGATCTTCTTGAACTAAGAAACTAAAGAAGCTAAATAAACATCATGATAACATAATGATCAAACATCCATCATAACATCACCACAATCATTCACGTGAATCATTCAAAGCATGAACATTTAGTATCAGAAGCAAATAGATTGAAAGAGAATTTTATTTCTATAAGTCAAAAAGTCTTAAGTCCAGTACATCACTAGATCACAGTTACTTCATCAAAATATTATAGTATAAGGGAGCCTTGCTCAACCATCCCAACCTACCAAAGAAAATGATATATCTATTTATAACAAATGGGAGGAAACAGTTGGAGGTACAATTTGTCCCCCTTCCCTTGAAAAACTCTAAGCATTTATTTTCTCTAACTTATCTAACCATCTATGCTATAAAACAGGAAAATGTTGGTGACTAATCTAACTGAAATTCAAACTGAATTGATTCCCTTTTGTTGCACAGCTCCTTGTTTTCCATGTGTCTTTCAAGGAATGTCGTTGTCTTCATAATGATACTTGTTTATTCTCCATCCTTCTTCATCATCAATTTATCCAAAAGTTGTTAGCTTGGTCCTCGTAGATCCCTGGTCTTTATTGGAAGCTTCCTTGGGTAGAAAAACTGGGTAGCGCACTACAAGGAGAAAAGTTAGCACCTATAGGTAGCATAATTGTGCTGCATATGTGTACAGACTCTACTCTTTGTGCAATATTAGGTAGAGCTTGTAGGTAGTGCCTCTGTGTTGCGCCTCTCTGCCAACCTTTACCCTCTATGAAATATTCAGTAGCACCATTAGGTAGCACCTCTGTGTGGCGCCTGTGTGCCAATTATTTGCCCTCTGTGAAATATTAGGTAGCGCCATTGGGTCGGGCCTCTTACGATGCGTCTGTGTGTAGGTTTGGGTAGCATTACAAAAATGCAGTGCCTTCAATCCTTGAACATGTGCAGAGTAATTTATGGTTTTTCATGATGACAAAACCGTTTTAATCAAGAGCCTTGACTTCACAATAGGTAGTGCCTTCTACCAATGAGGAAGCTAGCACTTAGAAAAAACCCAAAACCTAAATAGTTAAGTGCTTAGAATCCTGTATAGATGCCAGAGATAATATTTGCATCTTGGTTAACCCTCCCAAAAAGATGCATCCTCAAAAATGGGACTTACCCTTACCAGTTATTTTGTCATTTTAACACTTAACTTCATACTCTTTCTGGTAGAAAGAGGATCTTCAATTGACACAACAGACTTCTTCTTCTTAGAATTGATAGGCTTCTTTGGTGTAGTTGTGCTCTCCTTAGCTTTTGGTTTGTCATATTCAATGGCAGCTTCAACCAACACCTATAGATTTATTTGGGCTACCTCATCTTGAAAATGCTTCAGCTCTGCCTTTAGCTTTCTGTTCTTAGATTGGAAGCCTTTGTTCTGCCTATAGAGATTCCTTAGTTGTCTATAAATAGGTTGGGCCTTCCTTGCTGCAAATATTTCCAAGTCAAGGGTGTTACTATAACCATCAATGAGCTCTTTCATCTGAGCCAAGTTGACCTTATCTTCTGCTTTAAGATGAGCTATTTCTTTTCTTGCATCTCTACGTTGATTGATAAGTCTTTTGTAGGTCCGATTGTTAGGAGGAATAGCGGCATGTACAGTCTCACTAGGATTTTTCTCAAACTCCTCTTCCTCCTGCATGGGAAGTGACTTGTCTACCTCATCAAGTTCCTTGATGACTTTACTTTTATTCTTCTTTCTCAGCACAGGGGTTTCTTGTTTCCCTTCAGTAGGTTGAGAACTACATTTACCCTTCTTCCTCTGAATAAGGGTTTCTGATATTTCCTCCACAAGATTTTCAATGCTCTTACCCTTCTTCTTTTCAATAGGGGGCTCAGGTAAGGACTGCTCTTTGAAAACCTCCTTAGGAATTGATGACCTTGTGAAAGGTCTTTTACCTTTGATTTCAATTGCTGGAGGAGAAGAGGGAAAGAGGAGCCTCTTCCCTTTCTTGGATGCAGCTTTGGTATAAGAAGACACCTCCTCTAACCCTGGTGGAGAAGGTGGTGAAAAATATCTGTGTGGAGAAGGACAAACTTCCTCCTCAGCTTCTATGACCTGCTTGATGATCTCTTGACCTTGAATAGGGGTTCTTCCCTTTCCCTTCCTATTGTTCCTTGCTTTAGAAGTACTAGTGGGTGACAAAGGACTTGCCTTCTATGATAGAGGAGTTGATGCTAGATCCAACTTGAAATGAGAGGTAACCACAAAATGTTCCCATGAAATCTCTTTCTTACCCAATTCCTCAGAGACTAGCATTCTGATTAATCTAGAGTGGAAAAGGCTATAATCCACATCTTTATATTTGGATTGAACCTTATCTGACATTTTACCTATGCTTCTTAACAGGTAATAGGGAATATTCATCTCAACCTTACTAGTAAAATGCAGTAACAAACTTATGTGGTAATGGTACAATGTGTTAAATCTCCCTTCACAAGTAAAATAACTCTGTATGATCTTCAATAATCTGTCAAACCGTTCAACCAATTGACTTATTGGCATACTCTTAGATAGTTCATTGGCTTGATATTCAGGTTTAAAGAGATCCTTAGCAAAGGATGAACTCAAAACCATGGACTTTTGTTATTGGATAAATCCGTAAGTGCGGACACAAACCGATCTCCCTAGATCCACCTGGATATAGAACAAAGCAAGATAGAATAATACTCTTTCCCTAGATTTTGACTATTGAATGAATTAGGAAGCAAGAACAAGTTACATACCTTATAATCACTTCCTATGGTCGTTGTTGCTCCTGCTTCACTCCAATGCTCTTGTGCAGCCAAGACCAAGACAACACAAACCAACCAAAGTGAAGAAAGCACAATCTATTCAACAGTCAATCTATGTATATGATCAAGGAGTTATACAATAAAGTGGAAATAGCTTTATGGGAAAGGGACATATTACTGTATCATATTAATGGAAAGTAAATATTACAACCTGAGCCTTGATGTCGCAAACTTCCTTTCGATCACCCTTGGCTCCGACACACACACTTGCTCACTTGCATGAAGAGGATCAACCACCTTTAATAAACTTGTTGGAGCTTCCTAGCTGTTGTAGCATCAGTCCTTCACACAATTATTCTCACTAATTCCCCAATAAATCTTGCTTAACCTTTTCCATGAGAATTCACTCAATATATAGGAGAGAATGAATTGGTTACTTGGATAAGAATGATCCCAAAATATCAGGGAATCCAGTACTAGGATAACCACTCGAATGCCATCTCATCCTTCTAGAAGATTCCCTTCTAGAAGCATCGAGAATTCATCTTTTTCCTTGCTTAAGAAATAGTTCGCACCCTAGTAGTTCAACACAGTGCAAACTTCTCGCACCCTAGCTTAAGGAAGCGTGCGAGAATCATCCATTCTCGCAGGCAGATATACTAGCAGCCTGCGAACAGTCCTCGAAAATGTGATTTCTGGAAAGAGATGAAGGTAACTTTTCTCAGGAGAAAGTTCTAATGAAGAGCCTGAGTACACCATCATCAATACATCATCATGATGACCAAAATCATGGGTAACAACTTGAACCACTTTTCACCTATAATGGGGATCCATGTTGTAGCTGAGATAGAGGCTTTCGTTACCTCAAATTCCAAATCCCCAACCTTGGTTTTCCTACCATCAAAATGTAATGCAAACTCTTTTGCTACCTTTGGGTGGCCTCTCTGCATGTTCTGATAGAAATATAGGCACACTACTCTTTGAAAGGCCTCTCTTTCCATGGGCTCTGTATCAAAAATATGCATGTCCACCGGTTTTTTCCTACCTATCTTGTGTCCTTTATGTGCCTTCTTCGATTTAGGGGTCTCCATGACTCAGAATGAGGGCTCTTGAAAGGATTAAGGGATGGTAATGAGCAGGAAGGATTTGAATGGGGTTTCAAATATACAAGGTTGACCCTATGCAATTGAGTAAAACATTTTATTTCAAGATGAAAGGAGGTAGGGAAAGCAACGAGAGGTTAAGCAGTGCCTCTAGGTAGTGCAATGCATACGCAAAGGATAGACTAGTCAATATCTTGCAACTTCAATGGCTAAGGCAGGCAATGGTAATCCGACTCATATATGGGCCATGAGGTTTATAGGTATGAAAAAGAGAGGAGGTGAAGCTATCATACAAATATGGATCCTTTACCGCTGTGCAAACTTAGCAAACCAAAACCCGAGCACAGACTTCCTGTAAAAAATTAATATGCAGAGGAGGCAACACGAGATACCTATGGAGTAGACACATGTTCAGATCTTCAAGGCAATCTTAGGATGAAATTTGAGAGAACTTTGGCCTTGGAATCTTTCTCAACATCGGATTTGGTTGACATGCGGTCGCCTGATTAGAACATATGAATTTGCACAGTGCAGCATTGTTGAGTCTTTCAAATTAGAAACAGTTACCAAAACTCATAATTGAAGATCTTTGAAGGCATGTTTAACTGACTTCTGGCACTGAAAACAAGGGACATGACATCAGCCATGGAAATCATGGCTCGGGGTGGAAGTGTGATGAACATGATAGGTGCTACGGAACTGGCTGATGAGTAAGCAGCGCATCCACTTCAAAATGTGATTAGAAAGGTAAGTGAGGACGTTAAGGTATGCCTATGAGTTCATGAGTGAGGAGAGAGGAGTGTCACATCAATCTAGTCATGGGATGGATCGACCTAGGGACAAATCATGAAAAGGACCAAAATAAAACATGAGCTAGAAATGGTTTAAGGATCGAAAATCAATTTAAGGATCAAATTAGAGCTAAGACTCAAAAAATTCAATCATTGAAGGGGTCCTACCAATCATAAATTTTAAAGGGATGAAACCTTAAAAGAAAAAATTAAAATCTAAGGCTTAAAAAAGGATTCCGAACAAACTAAAAATACCCAAGGCAATTTAGTGTGATAACATTGGCTCCACAAGGGATGGCATGCGCCTTGCAGGCTACCAAGAATGAGTAGATTCAGTGCCTTATCCTAGGGCTACGGGGTCAGTTATTGAAATAAAAATAAAAAGAGAATGATATTTACAATGACATGAAGAGCCACTCAAGGCTCAAGCAAAGTACTTTTTCAGGAAATTCCCATTGACAGGGCCACCAAAAACCTCTTCATTCTCCATTATCTGCAACTTGAAAGTGTTATTAGAGAATACCTCAGATATTTTGAAAGGACCCATCCATAAAGCTTCAAACTTACCATGCTTTCGATTATCCTACTTCAGTGCATCCCATTTGAGCACCATATCACCCAATTGAAAGTCCTCTTTGTTCACCTTTTTGTCGAAAACCTGCTTAATCTTCAGTTGATGGTCAGCTGCTTTGTCTACAATCTGCTCCCGGGTCTGCTATACTTCAACCAGTTGTTGAATCCTTCTGATCATATGATCGGGTTCCCCTTGATAATCTTGGAATAATTTTTCCATAGGTAAGGCAAGTTGAGAAGGAAAAACTGCCTCAACTCCATATACCAGCTGGAAAGGGGAAAGTCCCAAGGACCTTTTTACTGTCACTCTGTCATCCCATAGAGAAAATTTGATTTTCGAATCCCATTCTTTTTTGTTATCCTCTAACATCTTTTTAGTGATATTTATAATGATTTTGTTCGAGGATTCTGCAAACCCGTTTCCTTGCGGATAGTAAGGGGTGGAATGAATCAAAGTGATTCCAAACTATTCACAAAACTGAATTAATGGTTCAACCTTGAATGAAGCAGCATTATCAGTGACGATTATGTCAAGACACCCAAACCTTGCTATGATGTCTTCTAGGAAACCAATGATCACTCTATGTGAAGCATTCCTTATGGGAATAGCTTCGATCCATTTAGTAAAGTAATATGTAGCAGTCAAGATCCATCTATGTTGACCACTGGAAGCAGGATGGATTTCCCCGATAAAATCTAGGCCCCGCTGCTGGAAGGGTCCTAAGGTTGTCACAGGCTTCAATGGCAAAGACTTAAGTTGTTGCTTTCCAGAGAACTTCTGACACTTAGCAAAGGCTCTAATATTAGAACAAACATCAGTGAACAAACTGGGCCAGAAGTACCCATCTCTAAGGATCTTGTATGTTGTGGTTCTCCAATAATGATGCCCCCCACATAAACTGTCATGAAAGTCAGACATAATCTTTTGGGCTTCTTGGGGATCTAGGCATCTCAAAATCACTCCTAATGGATCCTTCCAATACAAAATTTCATCAACAAGGAAATAATTTATTGATTTGAGTTTCGAGGCACTCACCTTATTATTTTCCAGACCACTTAGGGGATGTAACTTTTTCAGAAAAAATATAATGTCTTTGTACCAACTGTAATTGTCCAATGTAGAAATGACTTGAGGACCTTTATCATTCATCTCAGCCTGCTGATTTTCTGAATATGAGTGAATGAAATTCACCCCCAATGCTGAGCAATTCGATTCAGCCAAGAGCTTGGCCAAACCCTGGCCTTTAACCAATTTTGTGGGCCTAATCTCCAAATCAAATTCAAGTAGTTTAGCAATCCACTTTCTTCTTTTTCCATCTATATCAGGCTGAATAAGAATTTATTTTACAGCAGGGGATGGGACATAAGCAATAACTCTTGAATGCAGAACATAAAATATGAAGGACTTAAGAGCTTTAACCAATGCATAGGCTTGTTTTTCCATAATGTCATACTTTAGTGCTGCATCTCTCAATGCCCTACTGAAAAAGGCAATGGGATGCTCTAAGCCTTTAGCATTCTTCTGCAATAGGACTGTTTCTACTATATCAAAAGAGGCAAAAGAAAAAATAAGAAAGTCTTTGGAGTAGTTAGGGCTGACAAGAACCGAGGCTTCTGTCAAGGATTTCTTTATTTGATCAAAAGAATCACGGGCCTCAGCAGTCCATTTGATTTCACTGTCCATCCTCAGCATGATTGTGATATACTTAACTAACTCAGCAAAATTTGACACAAATCTTCTCAAAAAGTTGATTTTTCCCAGAAAAGATTGTACCTCATTTTTATATCTAGGGAGTGACAAAGTTTGTATAGCCTCAACCCTACTAGAATCAATCCTTACCCCTTCAGCTGACATGATATGCCCCAATAATTTTCCTTCTTTCATGGAAAAAAATGATTTTTTCGGATTCAAAGAGAGGCCAAATTTTCTACATTTCAAGAAAACATTTCTTAAATGATCACAGTGTTCCTTATCATACTAAGAATACACATTTATGTCATCTAAATAGATAATAACAAACTTATGCTTTTCTCCAATAAATGCTATGTCCATAGCTCGCTAAAAAATTTCCCCTACATTCATCAAACCAAAGGGCATTTTGGCGTACATAAATGTCCCCCAAGGAATGGTAAAGGTCGTCTTCTCCTTGTCTTCTGGCAAAATAGATACTTGATTGTGTCCAGAAAATCCATCAACCATAGACATCCTGGCTACCCATGTCACCTTCTGTAATATGTGTTCCATCTTGGGTAAAATATAATTATCCTTCTTTGAGCTATTGTTCATATTTCAAAAATCAACACAAAGTCTGATTTCTCCATTCTTTTTTCTTACTGGGACAAAATTGGCAACCCATTCAAAATACCTCAAAGGAATGATAATTTTTTTATTTAAAATCTTCTTAACTTCTTTCTCCATGAAAGGCAGCAACATAGGATTGATTTGCCTCAACTTTTTCCTGAAGGGTTTGGTGTTTTATTTTAATGGGATTTTGTGCTCTATTATGCTTGTGTCATAAGTTCTAAGATCTTCATAAGTCCAAGCGAATACATCAGCAAATTCTTTCAACAACTTAGTGTATTTTTCCCTCTGCTTTTTTTATAGGATGCTTGACAGTTTGACATATTTTGGATCCCTTTCAGTGCCCACATTGCACTCAGTTATATCTGCATCATCAGTGGATACCTTCCCTTTCAATGCCACATCATTCTTGTCCAATAATATTTCCAAAGGAACCAGACCCTTTGGTTTGTGATTACTAGGCAATTGCATAATATGATGATTAGAAATTTTATTGAGGAAAATATCAACATGAGGAGTGACTTATGAATCATGATCATGATCAATGTGTAATGCAGAAAATTCATCAACAGTCTCAAGAAAATTTTTAAGTTCTAAATCATGTTCGAACACCTTCCAATATTTTACATTGTGCGATATAGAAGGCATGTATTTGAATTCTACATCATACTTGATTTTTGGTGGTATAGGAATTATGAAGTTGCTTGCTGATACAGCCATAGTATTCTCTTATCTAGGAATGAATGATATATTAAAAGCATAGAAACAATTGTCCACCAAATCCCACACTTCATTTATGTAATATCTAAGCCTAGGATACTTTGTATGATAAAGATTTTTAATCTAATGGACTATCAATTCAGCATCCCGAAATACTGACAACTCTCATATCCCCATGTCTTTAGTTCCCCTCAAACCCAAGACAAGAGCCTCATACTTTGCCACATTATTAGTAGTCTCAAATTCTAGTTTATATAACAAAGATATAGTTTCTTGAGTTGGTGAGACAAATATCACCCTAGCACTAGTACCTTCCTTGGAAGAGGCTCCATCAAAGAACATCTTCCAGACAAAATTTATTATAGGAGGATCTTTAGAAAAGTTAATGGACTTTTTTTTTATTTCTAATGGGGCTTTCAGGGCATCAATGAGCTGCAAAATACTAGATCCCAGATCTGTATCAAAAGAAAAAATAGGGTGATTGGTGGGATTTGCTTCATCACTAATGATGTAAAATAATTGATCTTCCCTGTAAATTCTTCTATTCTCTCCCCCAAAAACAAGAATAGTAGCATAAGAGAGATCCATCTGCAAGGTTCCCCCAAGTCTTTTTATCTAGGATCTTGACAAGAGCATACCAAACTTGGGGGGAACATTAGAAACTACGATATCCATAAGTATAATCTTCATGGGTAGCTGAAATAAGGTCACCACCATATCCTTAGTGACTCCAAGACACTTGACTTTTCTAGAGTCAAAAGAATATAATTCATGATAGGTCTTTGTGACTTCTAACCCAATTTCATCCATAACAGATTTTGGCATAAGATTGTGGGATGCCCCTGAATCCATGAGACAATTGTGTAGCACCTTATCATGTATATTCAGTGAAGTATAGAAAGGTGGGGACGAGTCATCTCTGTCTTCTATCAAAGGACCTGACGCAAGAGCTCTGAACCCTCACGGCTCCACCCTGCTCACACCAGGACCTTCTCTAACTCTGGCCCGAAGAGTCAATTGCTCTCACTACTCCTCTCGGGAGTCTTCGTTACCCACACGATACTCCTCGGCGATCTCCCTTTCTCATATCGGGAGATCGGACTTCGCGATGTCGCGAATCCTGTTGACACAATTCTCGTGCAAATCAAAACCCCGAAC
>ML777275.1:677904-720203 GCA_009831015.1 Picea engelmannii
CTGCCCATCTGGCCATATGGGATGCTTCCACTGCTGCTTCCCTGGCAGATTATGAGATCAACCGATCCCATCTTCATCAGCAACCTTTGCTGAATTGAACTCTCCCTTGAGTCCAAGAGACTCTCAGACAGTCTCAATTTTTCGTCTCTGCCCTCCAGGCATCTTAGTACGCTTCCACTGCCCTCTTGGTAGTATTCGAGATCTTCACCTGACCTCCTTTCATCGCCCAGCTGGCAATGCAAAGTTTCCTGTCTTTCCTCACGACAGCCTTTGAGATCCTCAGCCGATCTCAACTCATTGTCCTCTTGACAGTCCCTGAGATCTTCAGCTGATCTCATCTCTGTTTCCTTGTCCAACTGGCACTCTGAAATTCCCTGGCTACCCTCTCGACAGTCCTTGAGATCCTCAACTGATCCCAATTCGTTGCCCTCCTGGCAAACTGGAATTTCTTCTTTTGTGGCTCTGAGGTTCTTAGCATACCTCAGCCATCTTTTCAACAGCCTACGCTGTCCTATGACCATCAGCTGCTTGACTGGCCATTTCACTTTTGGCACCCTCATGGGCCATTCATGTATCCATCTCTGCCTCTTACTTTGCTGCATCTTCATCTCGAGCTCCTCCATCTCTCGCTTGATGTCAGCGAGCTCTTTATCCATCTCTGCTCCGCTCATCAGCTTTGGGCTCTTCCTTTTAGCATGCTTATGACCTTCAGTAGCCATTTTTGCTGTGTCTATCTGTCCCCTCGACAGATCTGCTGCTGTCACTCCAACAATCCTGAGTGCTCAGCTTCCTTCTACAGTCTCCCTCTGACTGTCTACAGACTTCTATCTCCAGCAAGCAAGTCCCCACAGAGCTCTCAGCAACTCTGTCTTCTTTCACCTGCAATATACAGATGAAATCCCGCTCTGATACCACTTGACGCAACGTGAGTATCAGAGTGCTCCTCTTTCTCCTTCTCTTCTCTCGCCTGCAGTATACAGACAAGACTTCAAGCTCTGATACCACTCTGACGCAAGAGCTCTGAACCCTCACAGCTCCACCCTGCTCACACCAGGACCTTCTCTAACTCTGGCCCGAAGAGTCAATTGCTCTCACTACTCCTCTCGGGAGTCTTCGTTACCCACAGGATACTCCTCGGCGATCTCCCTTTCTCATATCGGGAGATCGTACTTCGCGATGTCGCGAATCCTGTTGACACAATTCTCGTGCAAATCAAAACCCCGAACCTCGATGGTCAACGGGTCAACCCTTTCTTGCGTCGGGGATTTCCCTATCGGGAAATCGGCGATTGTGGTGTCGTGATTCACTCGCCTCGCAAACCACTGAACCCCGAATCCCGATAGCACGTGTCCTCGCTGTCGATACTTGGACCCCACACACCTGTGGAATTCGGGAAATCGCCTATCGGGAATTTGCAACTTCCGCCGCACGGTTTCATAGGACCTACCAAGTCCTGAGCTCCGAAACCCTGATGCCACGTGGATTCCACTAACACATGTGGTCCCACTCAGCCATGTCACTTCCTTCCCTCGTGCGATCGGGGATCGCGATATCGCGAATTCTTCTTTCGCGAGTCTTTTGCATTGGGAAATCCCGAATGCCGAAACCCCGAATCTCTGGATTCACGCCACCTGTCTCTACGTTGATCGACGGCTCTTGTCAATTCGGGAAATCGCGTTTCGCGATTTCACGAGGCATGAACCTCTTACCCCACCAAACTACGAACGCCGAAACTCTGAAGTCTGACTTCCCAGGATCGTGCGCCACCTGTCCTCCTGACGATCGACGGCTCCCGTAATTTTGGGAAATCGCTACTCGCGATTTCGACGAGCATGAACTCTCGCCTTATCAAACGCCGAATGCCGATCCCCGATATGATGGGATCTGATGCCACGCGTCCCTCTGAAAATCAATGGCTTTGATTATATCGGCGTTTTCACCTGAGATTTCCCCGATCTCGTGTCCACGGGAATGTCGATTTCCCGATGCGCCAAATGCCGATGGCGCTTGATCATCTGACACCTGTCCCTACGAATGGACGGTCCAGATCTCGTCGCTGTTTCGAGACCTGCGGGATCCCGATACCTGGTGCCTCGGATCTCCAAAACGGATGATCTCGTGACATGTGCCCCCTGGAAATCAACGGCTCCCGTAGTTTCAGGAAATCGCAACTCGCGATTTCAATGGACACGAAACTCTTGCCCCGTCAAATGCTGAAGCTCGATATACCGATCTCCGATGGCCGGTTCCCTTCTGCGCTTTTGGGGCTAACGCCTGCGCAACTTCGCCTCGATCTGACGGTCAGCGGGCTTTCGCGATCTTCCGACGCGAAACCTATCCGTTGATCCACCTCCTTGGAGAATTCCCCCACTCCAAAGCTTCTCTCGGTTTGAGCTCCTCCTGGGTCTGTTCCCGCTGTAACAAGAAGGAACTACTCCTCCTGAGCTTCTGTCCTCGAAACCTCCATGGATTCTTTGACTCCTGCGCTCCTGCAGAGTCTCTACACACACACGGTGTCATCTCTCCTGAGCTTCAGCGAATATTCAGACCCCTTGGGGAATTTCGTCTTCCTTCTCCCTCTGATGGAGAATATGGATGCCTCCGGCTATCCTTCTTCTCAAGAGACCTTCTATCTAAGTCTTCTGGGTATTCAGTAAGCCACTAAAAGCTCCCTCAGTGGATGCTTCCTTCAGATGATAGAACTCAAAGAGTTCCTTCCTCCTGTGCCATCTGCACACTCCCTCGGTGCCCTCCTGGCGGAGTATCCCTTCCACAGAACACGCAACAGTTCTTCTTTACCTGTGCACTCGTGCACTTCGCTCGATGTCCACTAGGCAGAGCTTCTCAGAATCCTCATAGATTCTGGTCTTTCTGAACTCACAGTAGAGTTCTTCCTCAGCACCACTGTGCATACACTCAATGCCCACTTGGCAGAGCTCCTACAGAATCTTCAGTGACTCTGTCTGTAACTGCGTCTCAGCTACACAGCCTTGCCTCTTGAGGTGTTCAGTAACCTCAGAGATCTTCCTCCTGAGTTGTTGACTTCGGTCTATGCCTCAGCACGTCTCTGTCTGACTCCTCACGAGTTCAGAAGTGCATCCTCTGTGCACGGCTATCAGAACCTCAGCGTTCTGTCACACCCTCCTGGTATGAAGCCTCAAAGACCCTCAACCTGAAATCAACCCAACTCCCTGCAAATGCATGATAACAGCATACAATTACAGCATAAAGGAAAACACTCACAGACACACACATAAACAGAATATTGCAGGAAAAACTGCTCTGTATTCATGTATTAACAATTGGCAAATGCCTGTATATTTTACAATGGTGTTCCTGAGCTCTCCGTAGCTCTTCAACTCAACCATTCTCTCTCTTTTTTCAAAATGAGGTCTCAGATCTCTTTTACATGAGGCGGCTCAATCGAGCACCTCCCTCCAGGATTTACCTACTCTAATTAATTACAATCAATGGCTGTCTAGTCTGCTATTCAGAACTAGATCTCAGCCGATCTACAATAAATGCCTATCTTATCTACAGCCTGCGCAAAAGACATGGCATTCTTGGATCACCAGCCTAAGGCATTAATTTACATTGAATTCAAATTCAAAATGAGGCTGCGCCTCCCTTTCAGCCCTGCATGAGTGCGCGCTGATGTGGCTGACTGGCTGGCATGAAGAGATGCTCCTGCATCAGGACCTAAAATCACTGTTGGTTTTTCATCTTGCAGATTTATGGAATTAGTGGCATTTGGAGATGATTATGGTTGTAACATTTTTGATAAATATTTTTTTAAATCCTTATTTTTTATCAATTCCAAAAAAGGTACAGGGATCTTTATTTTATGGATCTCATTCTCAAAACTAAAGGAAGGGGAAGTCTTCAAAATCTCTTTGGTTTCTGGAGGAGGATCTCTAATCATAACTTGTGGGTTTTGAGAGTCTTTTTCCTTGCTGCTCACTGTCACAACCTTGGCAGAATCTTCTTTCTGAACAGATTGATTAGGGGCATCAATTTTTTCTACATTCTTCTTAGATCTCAGATTATATATACTAGGATTTTCCTTTTCTTTCTCTCCCTAGCTTAACTCATTAATTTTAATATCCATTAAAGATTGCTCATAAAAGGATTGAGTCAACTATGGGGATGGGGAAGTATCACCTAAGAAGTGAATCTTAGGATCAGCTTCAACCTCCTCTTCTTCTTCATCAACCACTAAATTATTTTGCAAAGGAGCTTGTACCCTCTGATCATGTTTCTCTCTATTTCTAGGATCCCTAGGAAAGATTTGGCGAGAATTATTTGGTCTTCTATAGTTACCTATGTTATCATTGTTTTGAGCATTTCTATATGTCTATTTCCCTTCTGATTTTAATTTCTCAATTTCAGTGGAGAGAGATTTTACTAATTTGGTCAGCTCATCTACTTGAGAATGGACAACAGAGGAATCAGAAGTTGAAGCTTCAGCTCTTTTTTTTTCTCCTATCCCTATCAGATTTCCCTTTGAGCTTATTTGATGTCACTATGTTGGATTCTACCTCTAACGTAGAATCTTGCATGTGAACCAAAGAAGGTGACCTTCTTTCTCTCAAAAGGAGGCAGAATTCAGAATCAAATGAACGGGCATAAGTGATTTTTTCCATGGTTTCAGTGGGTTTGATCTCATCAGGGATATTCTTGTACTTTTTGTTAAATCTTTTAGAAAAGTCAGAGACAAACTCTCCTTCTTTCCTTTTCAAAGATCCAAATTCGGTGATGTAGTACAAAAAATCCTTTTTGTCACCCCAATGCCTCAAGAAGGCTTCATCCAATGCCTCAATACTAGTAATGGATCCAGGGGCCAAACCCCTGAACCACTTCCTGGCCTCGCCAAATAGGATTTGGACGAAAACCCTCATCCAAACATCTTCATTTTCAATATTTTGGTTATCTGCATAGCTGCAGAAAGCATCAAGATGTTCCTCAGTTGTTACATCTTCTTCTCCCATGAACTTAGGCATGTATTTCAAATAATATCCAAGGAGAAGAGAATTCAGTGGTTGAGGTAAGAGTAGAGGAGCATATATTGCAGCCACTATGCCATCCATCCTATTTGCAGGGGGGTTAACAACTGCCATTTGATTTTTTATTCTCAATGCACAAGAAGAAGAAGGAAACTTGACTGTGTGCAGAGTTGGAGATGAAGGAACGGATGAAGGGGGGGTTTCAATTTTCACAATAGAAGGCCGAGTTTGGGGAAAGGATGGTAAATCCTGAGAGGGAGATGAAGTTCCTACTTCTTTGGAAGCAAAATTTTTAAAAGAAAGAGGTGTAGCAAAACCTAAAGTAGGGAAATATTCAAAACTATCAAGACTAAAACACTTCTTAATATCAGGGCAAGAGAAAATATCAACGTTTTCTTCTTTCAATTCAGTTTCAAGGGAAGATTATTCAACAGGAAACTCCTCAAAATCAAGTTTTTTAGATACTTCAGCAAAAGATAAAGGAAGATTACTTGATAAAACAGTAGGAGTATCAAGAGTGGAATCAGGCAACTGAACAGAAGCACTTGTGGCAGCAGCAGAAAAAAAAATTTGGGAAGCTTTTCCCTTCTTGATTATCTTCTCCGGGTTAGCCTCAGGTGGTACCAAAGGTAGCTGTGGATTTGATCTCATATGTCTTCCTTTAGGTGCCAGAGCTGAAACAATGGAGTCACCGGGTGAATTCTAGAATCTTCGAAATACTGATTTCTAATGCACCTTTAGAACTATAATACTGTGTCGTTTTAATCCCAGGGAAAATTCTTTGAATCGTTCCCTGGAAATGGCGCCAATAATGTTAGCACTAGGAGTCACCTTCAGATTGCATGGAAGGCAAACCCAGTACCCATCAAGTTATAAGTGAATGTAAGAGTGTTTAAAGGGTCAAATGGAAAAGGACTCAAGTGATAATGTTCTAACTCAGATAACAGGGCTAGCATACACCAGCAATTAAGGTATTGGCTAATTTCAATCAGTAGTTTGGGAATAAGTATGAATAGAGGGAAGAATTGACTGAGCGAAGTGTAGGGGATGTTGTAAACATCAGGTCAACAAGATCCTAAGGAGGAAATATTCTTAACACAAGATATTCTTGAACTAAGAAACTAAGGAATCTAAATAAACATCATGATAACATAATGATCAAACATACATCATAACATCACCACAATCATTCATGTGAATCATTCAAAGCATCAACATTTAGCATCAGAAGCAAATAGATTTAAAGAGAAGATGGTTTCTATTAGTAAAAAAGTATTAAGTCTATCACATCACTAGATCACAGTTACTTCATCAAAATATTACAGTATACGAGAGCCTTGCTCAACCATCCCAACCTACCAAAGAAAATGATCTATCTATTTATAACAAAAGGGAGGCAACAGCTGGAGGTACAAGTTGGCCCCCTTCCCTTGAAAAACTCTAAACATTTATTTTCTCTAACAACTTATCTAACCATCTATGCTATAAAACAGGAAAATGTTGGTGACTAATCCAACTGAAATTCAAACTGAATTGATTCCCTTTTGTTGCACAGCTCCTTGTTTTCCATGTGTCCTTCAAGGCATGTTGTTGTCTTCATAATTCCAATTGTTGCTTCTCCATCCTTATTCATCATCAATTTATCCAAAAGTTGTTATCTTGGTCCTCCTAGATCCCTGGTCTTTATTGGAAGCTTCCTTGGGTAGAAAAATTGGGTAGCGCACTACAAGGAGAAAAGGTAGCGCCTGTAGGTAGTGTCACTGTGTTGCATATGTGTATAGACTCTGCTCTATGTGCAATATTAGGTAACGTCTGTAGGTAGTTCCTCTGTGTTGTGCCTCTATGCCAACCTTTACCATCTGTGAAATATTTGGTAGCATCATTAGGTAGTGCCTATCTGTTGCGCCTGTGTGCCAATTATTTTCCCTTTGTGAAATATTAGGTAGCGCCATTGGGTAGTGCCTCTTACACTATGTCTAAATGGAGGTTTGGGTAGCATTACAAAAATGCAGTGCCTTCAATCCTTGAACATGTGCAGAGTAATTTATGGTTTTTCGTGATGACAAAACCGTTTTAATCAAGAGCCTTGACTGCACAATAGGTAGTGCCTTCTACCAATGAGGAAGCTATCACTTAGAAAAAAACCAAAACCCAAATAGTTAAGTACTTAGAAGCTTGTATAGATGGAAGAGATAATATTTGCATATTGGTTAACCCTCCCAAAAAGATGCATCCTCAAAAATGGGACTTACCCTTACCAGCTATTTTGTCATTTTGACACTTAACCTCATACTCTTTCTAGTAGAAAGAGGATCTTCAATTGACATAGCAGACTTCTTATTCTTAGAATTGACAGGATTCTTTGGTGTAGTTGTGCTCTCCTTAGCTTTTGGTTTGTCATATTCAATGGCATCTTCAACCAACACCTGTATATTTCTTTGGGCTACCTCATCTTGAAAATGCTTCAGCTCTACCTTTATCTTCCTGTTCTGCGATTGGAAGCCTTTTTTATGCCTGTAGAGATTCCTTAGCTTTATATGAAGGGGATGGGCCCTCCTTGCTGCAAATATTTCCAATTCAAGGGTGTGACTATAACCATCCATGAGCTCTTTCATCTAAGCCAATTTGACCTTATATTCTACTTTAAGACGATTTATTTCTTTTCTTGCATATATAAGTTGTTTGAGAAGACTTTTGTAGGTCTGATTGTCAGGAGGAACAATGGCATGTACAGTCTCACTAGGATTTTTCTCAGACTCCTCTTCCTCCTGCATGGGAAGTGATGACGCATCTGCCCCTTAGCGGACGGTCACTCTCATCAGGACCTTCACTAACCTCGGCCCGATGAGCTTCAATGCTCCTCCAATCCTGTATCGGAACCTTCTGTCACCCACAGGACACTCTGTTGATCTCCCGGCAACTATCTCGGGAATTCAGGTCTCGCGGAATCGCGAGCCCTGCATGCACGTTCTCTGGCACTTCCAAATGCCGAACCCCAAGTATTGATGGTCAAATTCAACGACTCGGGATATCGCCCCTCGCGATGTCAGCGCTTTGTGATTTCAAACCCTGAGTACCGAAGTGTCGATCCCACGGGAACACGCCACCTGGATTTCACTCTCTTTCAAGGCCCCACTCGACCACGTCACCTCGGGACTTTGCGGATCGCGGATCCACAACACAAGTTACACTGGTGTTGCAAACCCCGAAAGTCGATCCCGCGATGTTGAGATCTCTTGCCACCTGTCCCGTGGAGATCAATGACTCCAAATAACTCGGGGAATCGCGACTCGCGATTTCGACAAGTATACGACTTGCGTCGTCGAACGCTGAATGCCGATGTGCGATGGCGCTTGAATTAACTTCCCTGCAACTTCCCCGCGATCTAACGATCATCGGAAATTCGCGACTTCTCACAACGATCTTAAGTCGTCGATTCTGTTCCTCTATGAAGAATCCTTTGTTCCACCACCTTCTTCCTGTATGAACTTCCCTGGGGTCTGTTCCCACAGCGAAACAAAGGTACTATCCCTCTTGAGCTTTTTTCCTCTGACTCCTTCAGAGAACTTTCACGCACTTCCTGTGATCGACTTTCAACCACTCCCAACAGTGCTTGAAATCTTTCAGGTTCTGTGCTTTCACAATCACAGCAACCCCGGCCTTCCTTTTCTCAGACTTGCTACTGAGACTCCAGTCCAACCTGCACTCACCTGCACGGTTCAAACAACCCAATTCACTCTAGGAAAAACGAGAACAAAAGTTCAACTGTTTAATCTCCTCAACGCACTCTATGCGGAGGAATTCAACTGCACTCTATGCAGGAATCTCCTGGCTCAAACAGAGAAACAATTGAAACTCATTCCCTCATTCTCTCAGGTTTCGAACCTGATATGCAATCACATACGCAACATATAGAAGATATGCATAAAAAGAAGCAAGTATGCAAAAGCATAATATCAACAACACACAGAGATCAAACACATCCATGAGATTGAATCAAAGCTTTCCTATTAATTCAATGTCTGTACATGGGGTTTCTTCACAAGCTCTCTGCTCTGTCTCTCTCTTGCTCCTGTATGAATGAGAATTTGATTTTTCAGAATAATACAAAGGAGGGTGTCTATACTCCGTTTTCCCTCTCGAAAGGTAAACTGTCTAATCTACAGTTAATTCCTATCTAACAGCATTAAAACTATTAAATGCCTTCTTATCTACTTTACAATACAAAGGTGCTTCATATGAATGAAAGCATTCAAATGGCGGTGCAACACTCTCCAAAGCATTTCAAAAAAGGTATGTGCTAGCGCTGTCCAGCTGTATGTTCTTTTCTCCACGCACTGGCTCGCTTGATGAAGTCGTAGATGCTCCTGCATCAAGTGACTTGTCTACCTCATCAGCTTCCTTGATGAATTTACTTTTATTCTTCTTTCTCAGCACAAGGGTTTCTTGTTTCCCTCCAGTAGGTTGAGAACTACCTTTACCCTTCTTCCTCTAAATAAGGGTTTTTGATTTTTCCTCCACAAGATTTTCAATGCTCTTACCCTTCTTCTTTTGAATAGGGGGCTCAAGTAAGGACTTCTCTTTGAAAACATCCTTAGGAATTGATGACCTTGTGAAAGGTCTTTTACCTTTGATTTCAACTACTGGGGGAGAAGAGGGAAAGAGGAGCTTCTTCCCTTTCTTGGATGCAGCTTTTGTAGTAGAAGGCACCTCCTCTAACCCTAGTGGAGTAGGTGGTGAAAAATCTCTGTGTGGAGAAGGACAAATTTCCTCCTTAGCCTCTATGACCTTCTTGTTGATCTCTGGAACTTGAATAGGGGTTCTTCCCTTTCTCTTCCTACTGGTCACTGCTTTAGAAGTACTGGTGGGTGACAAAGGACTTGCCTTCTTTGATTGAGGATTTGGTGCTAGATCCAACTTGAAATGAGAGGTAACTACAAAATGTTCCCATGAAATCTCTTTCTTACCCAATTCCTCAGAGACTATCATTATGATTAATCCAGAGTGGAAAAAGCTAGAATCCACATCCTTAGATTTGGCTTGAATCCTATCTGACATTTTACCTATTCTTCTTAACAGGTAAAAGGGAATATTCATCTCAACCTTACTAGTGAAATGCAGCAACAACCTTATGTGGTAATAGTACAATGTGTTAAATCTCCCTTCACAAGTAAAATATCTTTGTATGATCTTCAATAATCTATCAAACTGTTCAACCAATTGACTTATTGGCATACTCTTAGACAATTCATTGGCTTGATATTTAGGTTTAAAGAGATCCTTAGTAAAGGTTGAACTCAAAACCATGGCCTTGAACCACTTTTCACCTATAATGGGGATACCTGTTGCAGCTAAGATAGAGGCTTCAGTTACCTCAAATTCCAAATCCCCAACCTTGGTTTTCCTGCCATCAAAATGTAATGCAAACTCTTTTTCTACCTTTGGGTGGCCTCTCTACATGTTCTAACAGAAAGATAGGCACCCTACTCTCTGAAAGGCCTCTCTTTCCATGGTCTCTGTATCAAAAATACAAATGTCCATCAGTTATGTCCTAACTATCTTGCCTCCTTTGTGTGCCTTCTTCGATTTAGGGGTCTCCATGACTCAGAATGAGGGCTCTTGAAAGGCTTAAGGGATGGTAATGGTCAGGAAGGCTTTGAATGGGGTTTCAAATATACAAGGTTGACCCTATGCAACTGAGTAAAACGTTTGATTTCGATATGAAAGGAGGTAGGGGAAGCAGTGAAAGGTTAAGCAACACCTCTGGGTAGCGCAATGCATACGCGGAGGATAGACTAGTCAATAGTTTGCAACTTCAATGGCTAAGGCAGGCAATAGTAATCCGACTGATATACAGGCCATGAGGTTTACAGGTCTGAAAAAGAGAGGAGGTGAAGCTATCATACAAATATGGATCCTTTACCGCTGTGCAAACTTAGCAAACCAAAACTCGAGCAAAGACTTCCTGTAAAAATTTAATATGCAGAGGAGGCAACATGGGATACATGTGGAGTAGACACCTGTTGAGATATTCAATGCAATCTTAGGATGAAATTTGAGAGAAATTCAGCCTTGGAATCTTTCTCAACATCGGATTTGGTTGACATGCGATCGCCTGATCATAACTTACGAATTTGCGCAGCGCAGCACTGTTGAGTATTTCAAATTAGAAACCGTTACCAAAACTCATAAATGCAAGATCTTTGAAGGCATATTTAACCAAATTTTGGCACTAAAAACAAGGGACATGACATCAGTCCTAGAAATCATGGCTCGGGGTGGAAGTGTGATGATCGTGATAGGCGCTACGGAACTGCCTGATGAGTAAGCAATGCATCCACTTCAAAATGTGATTAGAAAGGTAAGTGAGGACGTTGAGTTATGCCTATGAGGTCATGAGTGAGGAGAGAGGAGTGTCACGTCAATATAGTCATGGGAGGGATCGACCTAGGGACAAATCATGAAGGGGACCAAAATAGAACATGATCTAGAAATGGTTTAAGGATCAAAAATCAATTTGAGGATCAAATTAGAGCTAAGACTCAAAAAGTTTAATCATCCAAGGGGTCCTACCAATCATAAATTTTAAAGGGATGAGATCTTAAAATAAAAAATTAAAATCTAAGGCTTAAAAAAGGATTGCAAACAAACTAAAAAGACCCAAGTCAATTTAGTGTGATAACACCAGCAACAAGCGTTTGATAATTTGAAGCATCGTTTGTGCTCAACCCTAGTAATTTCACTATTGGACCTGCAGCACCTCTTTGAGATAGAGATAGATGCTTCAAACTATGTTGTGGGCATTGTTCTCACTCATAGTGAGACACAATCAGATGTTATCTATAAGTACCCTACTTACAACAAATAAATGTACTCAATTGTGCAAGCCTGTCGCTAGTGGACACATTACATTCTTGGGAAGGAGACAGACATCCACACTGATCATAAGGAATTTTAGTGCATGAAGACACAAGGAAAATTGTAGAATGACCACCATCAGAAGTGTTCCACATACTTGCAGCAATTCCACCTCAACATCAAGTATAAAATAGGAATCACCAACCGTGTTGTTGATTTCCTCAGCAAACCGCCAGTCACGGCACTCACCATGGTGCTAGAATCTTTCTTCCATGAGACCTCTGGATGTTTCCCACTCTATGAGACAGAGTCAGACTTCACCACCATCTACCAAATGTTGGGCACAAACACATTTTTCACTAATTTACATCTTCAATACGGGTTGTTGTGTCGTCTAGGCCATATATGCATTCCATCAAGCAAGCAAGCGAAGATGATATGGGAATCCCACAACATTCGGGTGGCAAGACAATTCGGCGTCAAAAAGATAGTGGCAATGCTACAGGAACATTTCTACTAATCGAAACTTCGACAAGAGGTCAACAAGTATCTCATATCCTGCACTACCTACGTTATTTCCAAATCGGCCACTAAGAAACAGGGCTTGTACACCCCTCTTCCTACTCCTAACAGTTCATGGGAATCCATCTCAATGGACTACATGCCAGGCCTCCCATCCACCAAGAAGAGAAATGACTATTTTTGTGGTTGTTTATCACTTTTCTAAGATGGTGATTATGGTAGCCTACAAGTACAGCATCATAGCAGAGGCCACTGCCAAGCTCTTCTTTGAAGGAGTCTGGGTACATTTTGGATTCCCACAAACCATTATCTCATATTGGGAAGTTGATTTCTCAACACATTCTAGTCGAGCCTCTGGTCACTGATGGATACCAAGCTCACCAAATCCACGGCCTTCCAACCCCAGACAGATGGCCAAACCAAGGTCGTAAATCAAATGATCGTGCATATCCTATGCATGTATAATTCCAAGAAACCACGCACATGGGATGAGAGTCTTCCCTATGTTTAGCATAGATACAACTGAGCCCTGGATAGCTCAACCAACCACAACCCCTTGCAGGTGGGGTTGGGATTCCAACCATTGGATCCCATAGATATTTCACTAACCCTTGCGGTCACCTCAGCTAACTCATCTCTTACTCCAACTGAATCTGACAAATCCACCCAGTTCATTGGCTGGATCCTTCACATCTGCCAATAGGTTCAGGATATCCTACATAAGTCCAATGACAAGTACAAGTAGCACCATGATCAACATCGGGTGCCACATAAGTTTTAGGTGGGTGACAAAGTTTGGTTGTACTTGCAGAAAGAACACCTTACAGGATCCCATCGGCATATTTTCCCACTCTGTTATGGGTAGTACACCATCACCTACTTATCTAGGGCTTGGGACCTAAAGAAGTCAAGTGACCTGAACACAAGGCCAGAGAAGAAATCCATCCACTGGTAATGGAATCTTTCTCCCATCCAAAGTTGTCCAATAATACTTTTCTTTATCATACTTCTTGAAAATGTAAGGGACAAGCCATGAGCTATCATCCTTATGGTCATATATGGGATTTCCCTTCTTCTTGTACCACATGAACACAAGACTTCCTTTACTGTAATTGATTTAAGGTATATTCTCAATGTATGGATAAGAAGGAGGTTCTGTGTTGACTTCCCTTTTGATGGCTTCTTTGCATTCTTTATCTTCTTTCTTCAATATTTGGATAGACCCTAGCTCTTTCCCATGTAACTTTGAAAGTTTTTATTTGTATTCATTTTTCCTTGGGAGGAGCATGTCTATGGAGTCCTCCTATATAAAAGGTAGGTCATGTGGATTGTGCTCAATGGTTTTTGGGACTTCATTAAACTCATCATCACTCGTATAGTCAAGACCATTGGGATCAGTCACAAGCTTGTAGGATTGCTCTCAACTGTATGATACCTCAAAATTTCCATCTCCCATGGGGATGTGTGCATAGGTGAGGACAATGCTAAGGAAACCCCTATGGGGAAACATCCACGACCCCAACCAATGTGGCCACTTGGAGCAGTTTATTAATGCAAAAGAAAAAGATTACAGAGAGATTTTACAAGGGACTTTCTCACAACATATCATCGACAAATGACCCTCCATGCTCCTTAAATATAGATCATGGACCAATTGGGTGTTAATCCATGGATCAATGGTTGTTAATATCGAGGATAATATGAACCGTTAAATCACTCAATGTCGAGAACATATCATGACCATCGAATTTCCTAACTACAAATGCATACTAATGCATACTAAAGAAACACACTAAGAAACAAACTCTCTTAAATATAGATTGTTCACATAAATTAGGGTAAACAAAAAATAAGGGGACCACAACCCTTATTTTTCCACTTTACACAAATAATTCATCTTTAATTCAAATTTAAATCTTAAAAAATGCATAATAGAAACCTTAAGATGATTTCACCCCTCTAAGCGTGACGTTTTGACCCTTTAAACAAGACGTTGGAGTGAAAGGTTGAGGTCGTTGGGGATCATAAATCCTCCCTCTCATGCATTATTTTCCTTAAGTATCCTCTGATCCAAATGGATTTCAGTGGCCTCCCACCTATTGCAACTGGATCATTTTGGCAGTTTTCCAGTTTGGCAATTTTTTCCTAGTTTTCAGGTCCCTGACTTTCAGGGTCGTTTTGAGGCCCTAAACAACGTTTTTAGGGATCGCCACAGTCAAAATGTTGGTAAAATTTCAGTCCGATGGAAACATGTGTATTCCTTGGATAGAAATTTCAAACGGGCTATCGTTCACCTAAAATGGATATCGTATGCAAACGTTATGACCCCGGGAAGTTGATGTACTAACTTACCCAAACGGGGCTCACATGAATTTTGACGCTTCATCTCCTAGGGTTAGGTTTTTGGATGTCTAGGGTTTTCGACATTCCTTTTTATTGTAAAAATTCCTTCAAAGACTCATTGTAATCATCTTCTTGTGAATGATTATAGTCGTCACATCTCTTCTCAGAGATAAGCCACCACCATTCTAGCAATCTTGTTTTCCACTGCATTTTACAGTTTTAGCTTATTTCTTTATTGAATAGAAACCAGTTTTACTGTATATATTTTATTCTCTGTTAAGAATATTTTGATAATAATCTGTATTCATTTCATTCTTCTCATAAAATCCAGATCAATGGTATCAAAGTGGCCTGCTCCTTATCGTTCTTAATGCATGTCCCCAATGAGGTCAGAGTACAAAGAATTGGGTCTTGAGCTTGTTTCTATTGAGGAAAAAAACTCCCATACACCCAAATGACCTCTCATGGCTGGAGAAAATAAAGACAATGGGAAAGGATATCCCTTCAAAATGTTTCTCAAGGAATACCTCATGCAACAGAGGAACGAGATGATGGATAGTTTTGCACAAATCCTTGGATGGCTACCAACAGGCAACGCGTCTTCCTCAAATGGAGGCACCACCCCCTTCAAGGTAAAAATCAACTTCGATATTCCTATATTTGAAGGTCATATAGATGCAGATGTTGTAGACAAATGGTTGAATATGCTATAAGGGTACTTCTTTGTCCATAAATTCTCAAATAGAGAAAAGATCACTTTTGCACTCCTCAAAGTCATTCCCCATGTCAAGGATTGGTGGGAAACTTTCTATGAGAAAAAGGAAATAGAGGAACCCTCATTATTTACAATCATGGTCACATGGGAGTCCTTCAAGGATGTTATTAAGGAACAATACTACCCTGTTGGAAGTTATGATGACCTGTACACAAAATGGACCACATTGCAGCAAGAAATACACCAAGCAGTACCTAAGTTCACAAATATCTTCCATACCTTGCGCACCAAGCTGGGTATCAAGGATTCTGAGTGGAATATGGTGCTCAAGTACCGTGGTGGTCTACATAGATACATACAGTTGAAATGGATTTTCTGGACATCTCATCCTTAGGCGCAACCTACCGATATGCCGTCAAAATCAAGCGGAAGCTCAAACAAAACACATGGCAATTTGGGCCTGGGAACCCCTCACAACAAAAACCAGGAAAGGGTAGCCCCAACCTGTAGAAAAAGGGACAGAGAAAATATGAACAGCCTCAGGAAAACTAGTCTAGACCACAATAAAATAAGGACACTAGAAAGACAAAGAAATAGCCCCTAGCATAACACTGTGATTATCGCTCAAATCAATCGCTGGGGGATGAGGTGAAAGCCTTTGAATCAAATGCAAGTTCTGACTTTGAGTAAGAACAAGAAAAGGGGAGATGGATCATTGATGCAGAACCTAGTCCTACCATTGCTACCACCAAGCTCTAGCTCGGTGAACCAGACGAGCCAGAGGAAGGCGAGCGCCTTTTTCATTCACAGATGTGGGTGAAAGATACCCTGTTGCACTTCATTTTTTATAGCGGTATCCAGAAGAATCTCATCTCAAGAGAGGTTTTCAAGTGACTCGCCTTGCCAACAACACTGCACCTGCATCCCTACACCATCAGATGGCTTCGCCAAGGAAGCAACATCCACGTCAGCCAAAAATGCTTCCTGTCATACAACATCAATCCCTTCAAAGTCGAGGTATTTTGTGATGTTTCCCCTATCAAAGTTCGTAATGTTCTTTTGGGCCAACCTTATTTATGGAAATTTCATGATGTATATGAGTCTAGGCCTCACAGTGTTATTATTACTTTCAACAAGAAATTGTACACAATACCCGAGGTGGTCACACCTAGTGTTTTTTCCTTGATTTTTGCCAAGCAATGGAGGAAGGTCATCTTTCAGACATGGAAGTTTGTCTTCTTCGTGATTCTCTCTAAGAATGAGCGAAATATCGCAGCCACACCTAGGGTCTTCACATATAACCTCTCCACATAGCAAAATCAAGTGGATAAGGTCGTGGAATAATACTCAAATATCTTCTCCTCACCTATCAGGGTACCTCTACACTGTCAAGTAAATCACCCCATCGATCTTACCCTCGACGCATCGCTGCCAATGGGACAATCTACTGCTGCTCTCTGTTAGAGAATGAGGAGATCAAAGGGAAGATCCAAGAACTTCTCCACAAGGGGCACATCCATCCTAGCTCATCACCTTGTGGAAGCCCAATCATGTGGGTACAGAAGAAAAATAATACCTAGCAACTGTGCATTAATTACTGGGCCTTGACTATACTCATAGTCAGAAACCGGTACCTGATTCCTTGAATCAACGACCTCCTTGATCATCGCATGGGAGCCAAATAATTTATTAATATTGATCTGAAGTTTGGCTAACACCGGGTCTCGATAGAACAAACGGATGTATGGAAGACGTCCTTCAAGTAAAAGGAAGGTCTTGTTGAATGGTTGGTCATGCCCTTTGGTTTGACAAATGCTCAAACCACTTTCATGGGGATGATGGAAGATATCTTGTGACCATTCACCAATACTTTTTTAGTGGTGTATCTGGATGACATCCTCATTTACAGCAAGAATTGGGCAGAACACTTGCATCATATTCAGCAGGTTCTGCAAAACCCTGCGGCAGCACAAGCTATACGCAAACTTGGAAAAATGCTCCTTCGACATGGACATGGTACATTGCCTAGGATACATAATTGATATGCATGGCATACATGTGGATCCAGCCAAGCTCCAAGTCATCCATGATTGGCAAGCCCCAACCACACTCACTGAGCTTCAAAGCCTCTTGGACCTTGCCAATTTCTACCGCGGGTTCATGTTGGGATTCACCCACATTGTATGGGCCCTCAGCCAAGTAACCAGGGGTGTTGGTAAGGAGAAAGTTGTGTGGGGTCAGTCCCAACAACAAGTGTTTGATTATTTGAATCAATGCTTATGCTTAGCCCTAGTACTTTCACTACCGGACATGCAGCAACCCTTTGAGATCGAGACAAATGCTTAAACTATGTTGTGGGTGTTGTTCTCACTCAGTACAGCCACCCTGTGGCCTATCATAGTGAGACAGTATTATATTTTTTCCGTAAGTACCCTACTTAAAACAAATAAATGTACTCCATTATGCAAGCCTACCGCCAGTGGAGACATTACATTCTTGGGAAGGAGACAGACATCCACACTGATCATAAGCCATTGCAGTTCATGCATAAACAAGGCAAATTGCATAATGACTACCATCAGAAGTGGTCCACATACTTGCAACAATTCCACCTTAACATCAAGTATAAATAATGAAACACCAACCACATCATTGATTTCCTCAGTAGACTGCTAGTCACAGCACTCACCATGGTGCCAGACTCTTGCGGCTATGAGACCTTTGGATGGTCCCAACTCTATGAGATAGACCCAGACTTCACCACCACCTACCAAATGTTGGGTGCAAACACAGTTGTCACTAATTTCCACCTTTAGGATGGGATGTTGTGTTGTCTGGGCCATATCTTCGTTCCGTCAAGCAAGCAAGAGAAGCTAATCTGGGAAGCCCACTACAGTCGGGTGACGAGACACTTCGGTGTTGAAATGATATTGGAAATTCTACATAAACATATCTACTAGTCGAAACTTCAATAGGAGGTCAGCAAGTATATCAAGTCCTATACTTCAGACACTATTTCCAAACCGACCACTAAGAAACAAGGCCTATTCACCCCTCTACCTACTCCTGAAAGGCCATGGGAATCCATCTCAATGGACTACATGTAGAGCCTCCCATCCACCAAGCAAGGAAATGAATGTGTTTTTGTGTTTGTTGATCGCTTTTCTAAGAGGTTGTTTCCAAGATATTCTTTGAACGAGTCTGGGTACATTTTTTAATCCCACAAACCATTGTCTCAGATCAATACAGTCAATTTCTCAGCACATTCTGGTCAATCCCTTGGTCACTGTTGGACACCAAGCTCACCAAATCTATGGCCTTCCACCTCCAATCAGATGGCCAAACCGAGGTCATAAATTGAATGATCATGCATATCCTATGCATGTATAATTCCAAGCACCCGCACACATGGAATGAAAGTCTTCCCTATGTTCATCACAGCTATAGTTGATCCCTGCATAGATCAATCAGACACAACCCCTTTTAGGTGGTGTTGGGATTCCAACCATTGTGTCCCATAGATGTTGCATTACCCCCTGCGATCACCTTGGCCGACTCATCTCCTGCTCCAACTAAAGCTGACAAGGCCACCCATTTCATTGAGCAGATCCAACACATCCACCAACATGTTCAGGATATCCTACAGAAATCTAATGACAAGTACAAGAAACTCCATGATCAACATCAAGTGCCACATAGGGCGAAAAAGTTTGGTTGCACTTGTAGAAATAATCCCTTACAAGACCCCTTAGAAATCTTCTCCCACTCCATTATGGGTCATACACCATCACCAAGGTTGTGGGTGATAATTCTTTTGAGCTCAACATTCCTCCTTCCCTTTTCATGCACCCATTGTTCAACGTGGATCTCCTTCGACCTTATTTCCAACCATTATTGGACACCTCAGAGATAACAGAAAATTTGAAACCAACAGAGCTCAACTCCGACTGCATATAACAGGAATCCAGTGATCATATTGTGTACATACATGTCAAGGGTGATTGCCATCAAAGGATCCATCTTTATCGAGTTGTCAAAACAAGGCAACTCCTGCACCAAGGCAAGTGGCTCACCCGGGGCCAAATTCAGCAAAAATTTATGCATCTAATGGGGGCACTCAATGCAATGGAGACCATTTCTTCCTAAGGGGGTATGATTGATCTAGATAGATTTCAGTGGCCTCCCACCTATTCCAACTAGCTCATTTTGGCAGTTTTCTAGTTTGGCATTTTTTTCCTAGTTTTCGGGTCCCTGACTTTCGGGGACGTTTTGAGGCCCTAAGCATCATTTTTATGGATCACCATAGTCATAACATAGCCAAAGATGGATTTTAACAGAAAAATGTGTATTCCTTGGATAGACCTTCCAATGGGCCATCATGCGCCTAAAACAGAGATCGTATGAAAAAGTTATGACCTCGGGAAGTTTATGTACTAACTTACCCAAACAGGGCCCACATGACTTTTGGCGCTTCATCTCCTAGGGTTAGGTTTTTGGATGCCTAGGGTTTTTTACATTCCTTTTTATTGTAAAAAATCCTTCAGAGCCTCATTGTAATCATGTTCTTGTGAATGATCGCATCCATCACATCTCTTCTTAGAGATAAGTCGCCACCATTCTAGCAATCTTGTTTTCTGCTGCATTTTACTATTTCAGCTTATTTTCTTATTGAATACAAACCATTTTTATTGTATATATGTTATTCTTTGTTAAGCATCTTTTGATAATAATCAGTATTAATTTTGTTCTGCTCATAAAATTTGGATCAGTGGTATCAGAGCGGTCTGCTCCTTGTCGTTCTTAATGCATGTCCCCAACGAGGTCAGGGTACAAAGAATTGGGTCTCGAGCTTGTTTCTCTTGAGGAAAAATCTCTCGCACGCCCAAATGACCTCTCATAGAGGGAGAAAATAAATATGATGGGATAGGATATCCCTTCAAAAAATTTCTCAAGGAAGCCCTCATGCAACAAAGGAACTAGATGATGGATAGTTTTGTGCAAATCCTTCGACGGCTACCAACAGGCAACGCATATTCCTCAAACCGAGGTGTCGTCCCCTTCAAGGTACAAATCAAATTATATATTACTATATTTGAAGGTCAGATAGACACATATGTTGTAGACAAATGGTTGAATCTTCTAGAAGGGTACTTCTTTGTCCATAACTTCTCGAATAGAGAAAACATCACTTTTGTGCTCCTCAAAGACATTCCCCATGTCAATGATTGGTGGAAAACTTTATGTGATAAAAAGGAAACTGAGGAACCCTCATTATTTACATTCGCGGTCACCTGGGAGTCCTTCAGGTATGATATTAAGGAACAAGACTACCCTTTTGGAATTTATGATGACCTGTACACAAAATGGACCACACTGCGGAAAGAAAGAGATAAATTAGTGCCCGAATTCACAAATATCTTCCATACCTTGTGCACCAAGTTGGGTATAAAGTATTCTAAGCGACATCTGGTGCTCAAGTATCATGGCGGTCTGCATAGATACATATAAGCTGAAATGGATTTTTTGGACATCTCATCCTTGGGCACGGCCTACTGATATGCCATCAAAATCAAGCAGAAGCTCAAACAAAATATGCACAAATTTAGGCCTGGGAACCCCTCACAGCAAAAGCCAGGAAAGTGCATCCCTAAACCATAGAAAAATGGATACAGAAAATATGGACAACCTCGAGACAACTAGTCCAAGCCGCAAGAAAATAAGGACACTGGAAAGACAAAGAAATATACTAGGAAGTGGTGTGACTTCCATAAGATCCCCTGGCATAACGTTGTTGATTTCCACTCAAAGAAGTTGTTGGTGGCTGAGGTGAAAGCCTTTGAATCAGATGTGGGTTATGACTCTGAGTCAGAACCATAAAGGGGGAGGATGATCATTGACGTAGAACCCAGTGCTACCGTTGCTACCACCAAGCTCTAGCCCAATGAACCAAATGAGCTAGAGGAAGGCGAGCACCTTTTTCATTCACAGATGTAGGTGAAAGGTACCTCGTTGCAGTTATTTGATGATAGCAGTAGCTAGAAGAACCTCATCTCATCAGAGTTTTTCAAGCAACTCACCCTACTGACAACGTAGCACCCACAATCCTACACCATTGAATGGCTTTGCCAAGGAAGGGACATCTGCGACAGCCAATAATGTCACATGTCATATGGCATCAATCCCTTCAAAGACAAGGTATTGTGTGATGTTGCCCCTCTCGAAGTTTGTAATGTGCTTTTGGGACAGCCATATTTATGGAAACGTCACGTTCTATATGAGTCTAGGCCTCGCAGTGTTATTATTACTTTGAACAATAAATTGTATAAGATACCCGAGGCAGTCCAACCTAGTGTTATTTCCTTGATCTCTGCCAAGCAATGCAGGAAGGTCATCTCTTAGACGGGGAATTTTGTCTTCTTCGTGATTCTCTCTTAGAATGAGTGAATGATTACAGCCACATCCAGGGTCTTTGTTTCCAACCTCTCCACATAGCAAAAGCAATTTGACAAGGTCATGGAAGAATACTCGTATATATTCTCCTCACCTACTGGGGTACCTATGCACTGTCAGGTCAAGCACCCCATCGATCTAACCCTAGGAGCACCACTTCCAATTGGGCCAGTCTACCACCGCTCTCTGTTAGAGAATGAGGAGATTAAGTAGCATATCCAAGAACTACTCCACAAGAGGAACATTTTTCCCATCTCATCACCTTGGAGAAGACCAATTGTGTTGGTACAGAAGAAAGATGGAGCCTAGCGACTCTGCATTGATTACTGGGCCATATATAAAATCACAGTCAGAAACCGGTACCTTATTCCTCGAATCGACAACCTCTTTGATCAGCTCATGGGGGAAAAATACTTCAGTAAGATTGATATGAAGTCTCACTACCACCAAGTCCTGATAGAACATACAGATGTATGGAAGACCGCCTCCAAGTCAAAGGAAGGTCTTTTTGAATGGTTGGTCATGCCCTTTGGTTTGACAAATGCTCCAGCCACTTTCATGAGGATGATGGGTGATATCCTGTGACCATTCACCAATACTTTTGTAGTGGTGTATCTGGATGACATCCTCATTTACAAAAAGACTTGGGCAGAACACTTCTAGCATATTCAGCAGGTTCTGCAAACCTTGCAGCAGCACAAGCTATATGTCAACTTGGAAAAATTATCCTTCAACATGGAAAGGATCCATTACCTAGGCTACATCATTGATCATCATGGCATACATGTGGATGCATCCAAGAGCCAAGTCATTTGTGACTGGCCAGCTCCAACCACACTTACTGAGCTTCAAAGCTTCTTGGGCCTTGCCAATTTCTACCAAAGGTTCATGTTGGGATTCTCCCACATTGCATGGGCCCTCAGCCAAGTAACCAAGGATGGTGGTAAGGAGAAATTTGTGTGGGGTCGGTCCCAACAACAAGCATTGAATAATTTGAAGCATCATTTGTGCTCAACCCTAGTAATTTCACTATCAGACCTGCAACACCCCTTTGAGATAGAGATAGATGCTTCAAACTATGTTGTGGGCGTCGTTCTCACTCAACATAGCCACCTAGTGGCCTATCATAGTGATACACTATCAGATGTTGTCCGTAAGTACCCTACTTACGATAAAGAAATGTAATCCATTGTGAAATCCTGCCGCCAATGGACACATTACATTCTTGGGAAGTAGACATTCATCCACACTAATCATAAGCCATTTTAGTTCATGCAGACACAAGGAAAATTGTAGAATGACCACCATCAGAAGTGGTCCACATACTTGCAGCAATTCCACCTCAACATCAAGTATAAAACAGGAATCACCAACCGTGTCGTTGATTGCCTCAGCACACCGCTAGTCACGGCACTCACCACGGTGCTAGACTCTTGCTTCCATGAGACCTTTGGATGGCACCAACTCTATGATACAGAGTCAGACTTCGCCATCATCTACCAAATGTTGGGAACAAACACATTTTTCACTAATTTACATCTTCAAGATGGGTTGTTGTATCGTCTGGGCCATATATGCATTCCATCAAGAGAGCAAGCGAAGATGATATGGGAATCCCACAACAGTCAGGTGGCAAGACACTTCGACATCGAAAAGACAGTGGCAATGTTGCAGGAACATTTCTACTGGTCGAAACTTCGACAAGAGGTCAACAAGTATCTCAGGTCTTTCACTACCTGTATTATTTCCAAACTGACTACTAAGAAACAGGGCTTGTACACCCCTCTTCCTACTCCTAACAGTCCATGGGAATCCATCTCAATAGACTACATGTCAGGCCTCCCATCCACCAAGCAGAGAAATGATTGTTTTATGGTTGTTGATCGCTTTTCTAAGATGGCGATTATGGCAGCCTACAAGAAGAGCATCACAGCAAAGGCCACTGCCAAGCTCTTCTTTGAACGAGTCTGGGTACATTTTGGAATCCCACAAACCATTGTCTCAGATCGGAACAGTTGATTTCTCAACACATTCTAGTCGAGCCTCTGGTCACTGATGGACACCAAGCTCACCAAATCCATGGCCTTCCACCCCCAGACATATGGCCAAAGCAAGGTCGTAAATTGAATGATAGTGCATATCCTATGCATGTATAATTCCAAGAACCAATGCACATGGGATGAGAGCCTTCCCTATGTTCAGCACAGCTACAATCGAGCCCTGCATAGCTCAACCAGCCACAACCCCTTTCAGGTGGGGTTGGGATTCCAACCATTGGGTCCCATAGATATTGCACTACCCCTTGCAGTCACCTCGACCGACTCATCTCTTGCTCCAACTGAAGCTGACAAAGCCACCCAGTTCATTGGGCGGATCCCTCACATCCGCCAATAGGTTCAAGATATCCTATAGAAGTCCAATGATAAGTACAAGCAGCGCCATAATCAACATCGGGTGCCACATAAGTTTCAGGTGGGCAACAAAGTTTGGTTGCACTTGCAGAAGGAATTCCTTACAGAACCCCATCGGAAGATTTTCCCACTCTGTTATGGGTTGTAAACCATCACCAAAGTTGTGGGTCATAATTCTTTTGAGCTCAGCATTCCTCCTTTCCTTGGCCTGTACCCAGTGTTCAACGTGGATCCCCTTCGACCTTATTTCCCACCATTATTGGACACCTCAGAGATAGTAGAACAGCTGACACCAACAGAGCTCAACCCCGACTACATACAATAGGAATCCAGTGATCATATTGTGGACAAACAGGTCAAGGGCAATTTCCAGCAAAGGATCCATCTTTATCGAGTTGTCAAAGTAGGGCATCTCCTGCACCAAGGCAAGTGGCTCACTCGAGGCCAAATTCAGCAGAAATTTCCTCATCTGATGGGGGCACTCAATGAAATGGAGACCATTTCTTATTAAGGGGGGAGGATTGATCCACATGGATTTCGGTGGCCTCCCACCTATTCCAACTGGCTCATTTTAGCAGTTTTCCAGTTTGGCAGTTTTTTCCTAGTTTTCGAGTCCCTCACTTCTGGTGCCATTTTGAGTCCCTAAACAATGTTTTTAGGGCTCGCCATAGTTATATTGTAGAAAAATTCAAAGCCTAATGGACATTTCCAACGATTTTTCGTACACCTAAAACGTATATCGTATGCAAAAGTTACGACCCCAGGGCCCACATGAATTTTGGCGCTTCATATCCTAGGGTTAGGTTTTTGGATGTCTATGGTTTTTGACATTCTTATTTATTGTAAAAAGGACTTCAGAGCCTCATTGTAATCATATTATTTCAAATGATCACAGTCATCACATCTCTTCTTAGAGATAAGTCTCCACCATTCTATCAAGCTTGTTTTACGCTGCATTTTACAGTTTCAGTTTATTTTCTTATTGAATAGAAACTGGTTTTACTATATATATGGTATCTTGTGTTAATCATCTTTTGATAATAATCTATATTCATTTTGTTCTTCTCATAAAATCTGAATCATCCTCCCACCAAATCATACCAAGTGTCAAGTAGCAACTTAATAACCACCAAAACCTAGCCCCTCTATGACGTCAAGCCTTAAGAAAGTGACATTTTCCCTCCTTCAAGCAAAATGTTTCTGTGATAGGGGATGGGTTAGGTCCTCCATGATGTCATGTAATCCTCGAAAGGCATGTCTCCATGATCCGACATGTGGGCCCTTGGAATCCAACCTGTGGGCTTGAATCCCCATGGAAGCCCAAGTTAGGCTTGTTCCTCCAAAACTATCCACCAACTAGGCCCTGCAAAGACAAATGGATACACCCTCCAAGGATCTCAAGTCAAAGCATAATGATGAGTAATTCAAATAAATAAAAGATTCATTCAAGTAAGTACATCCAAACCACCTCATCAAAATAAACTAATGCTCAAATACCCTATGCAATTTACCTCCCGGTAGCATACCTATCTTACTAGATGACTTACTAGGGTGCAATGTCAACCATAAAGGTGAAACAAGGAAAAGAGAATAATGTCCAAGAAAATGTCACATAATCAAAAGGAGTAATAATAGATGTAACAAAATAAAATTCCTCAGATATTGAAATGAAACTCACCACAATAATTGACTTGTACCTCATGGAGCAAGACCCAATGTCTTTCGGAAGCCAACTGATGTGGTGGATACCATCATGATCAACCTGGAGTTGTGGTGGTGAGGTGGGTCTCCATCTATGCAAGTGGAAACTGTTGGTCAAGTTGTCTCTCGATACTCCATGTCTACAATCTGAGGGCCTCAAGACATCATCTCCTTAGTTATCCCACAAAATGGGGATAACATATGGCTCCTACTTGGGGACAAGTGCTCACCGTAGAGTGCATGAGAATCGCAACATCTCCCGGTAGACATGTGCCTACATTGAAACAAAAAACTATAAAATATAAGGTGGTTCTATCACCCTTCGTCAATATATATCAAAATAAAAAATGAAAACTAATCTAAAAAAGAAAATTTTAGCATTTTTTCAAAAATTTCTAAACTAAGCGTGAAATCAATATGTAAGTAGAGGAAAAAGAAATATGAAATGCATCTAAACTAACATGAGAAATCAATACGAAAATGAAAGGAAAGCAAGATGACCTACCTACTTATCTGGGGCTTGGGATCTGAAGAAGTCAAGTGACCTGAACATAAGGCCGAAGAAGAAATCCATCCACTGGTAATGGAATCTTTCTCCCATCCAAAGTTTTCCAATAATACTTTTCTTTATCATACTTCTTGAAAATGTAAGGGACAAGCCATGAGATATCATCCTTCTGGTCATATATGGTCTTGCCCTTCTTCTTGTACCACATGAAAACAAGACTTCCTTCAATCTAATTGATTTAAGGTATATTCTCAATGTATGGATAAGAAGGAGGTTCTGCGTTGACTTCCCTTTTGATGGCTTCTTTGCATTCTTTATCTTCTTTCTTCAATATTTGGATAGACCCTAGAACTTTCCCATATAACTTTGAAAGTTTTTCTTTGTATTTATTTTTCCTTGGGAGGAGCATGTCTATGGAGTCGTCCTACATAAAAGGTGGGTCTTGTGGATTGTACTCAATGGTTTCTAGGACTTCATTAAACTCATCTTCACTCATATAGTCAGGACCATTGGGATTAGTCACAAGATTGTCGGATCACTCTCAACTATATGATACCTCAAAAGTTCCATCTCCCATGGGGATGTGTGCATGGGTGAGGAACATGCTAAGGAAACCCCCAAGGGCAACAGACCAACTCCTTGATAAGAGCATCCCCCAAGCATCTGGGACATCAATCACCACTATATTCATGAGGAGGATGATATGTGGAAATTCAATCAAAAAGACCTCAACATCCTCATACAACCCATAAAACTTGACCTTTTTAGAATCAATGCCAAATATGTTTCTATAGGTTCAGGTTGTATTTAAACCAATTTGTTACATTACCTTCAATGACATGACATTCATAGAGGCCCCAGAATCCGGCATACATTTGTTCAAGCAGAGCCCATTCATGCCTAATGAAATATAGAAAGGAGGAATGTTGTCCTTTTGTTGATCGAGATACATATTGTTCAAAATGATGGGAGGATATTCCTTCTTATTCGACACCTGTAATAACTTCAAGACTTCCCTCCTTACAGAAGGGATTTTTCACATTTCTGTCACTGGAGCCATCATATTCAATTTTCCAAACATGGTTGCAACATTTATGTTCAACTGAATCTCATCTCTGGAAGTTGGTTTAGGAAGAAACTTATGTATCGAAGGTGGAGGTGGTGGGACCACCTTCTCTATAGATGGAGTAGGAGTGGCAGGATGTGATGAAGGGGATGAAGCTTTATTTCTTCTGGTGTATGTCAAATATTTCCTCTTCCTTAGTTCCTTCCTCTAATCGCCTGTCAAATTATTAAAGGCTCGGAGTCTCCCCTCTCTTTCCCCTTGTCTTCTAGCTTCGTCGATCTGTTCCTGTGTGACTTATTCCTCTTGTAAGTTACATATCATATCCATGAAAATCATACTGCGAAAGAATATTCATCTCGTCGGGGACACTCATCTTCTTTGTGAGGCTCCTAGCATGGAGAACACCAAGGTGTTTGTTTTGTGTCAACCATCCCAACTGGTTTCAAAGTATCAAGGGCCTTTGTCTCTTGTTGAGGCCTCATTTTCTAACCTGTGGCATCTCTTTGTTGTCTGGTAAACTAAGGTCTGGAGGAAGATTGATTTCTCTCCACGCTAGTCAAATGGCCCATGATATGATTCTATGCTTGGAAAAATTGAGTACTCATCTAATCTATCTTATGAGCCAAGAGGGAAATTGGATCAGGAGCACTGCTACTGGAAGCCTTAGTCTTTGCTTTTTCCTTGACACGAGGATATTGGAAAGGATCTACCTTCAATTCAAGGATATTTTCTTCAATATTTGCATTGTACTCCTTGTCTTGTTCCAAAGAAGTGGGATTCTTTTCCTTGAGAATAAATCGAAACTACCAATCAAATGCATTCACATAAAGGAGGTGAACTGCTACAGTTGTAGGATGCAAATATGTCAGAATATGACTGCATAATCTATTGAATCTGGTGTCAAATTCACTCACTGACTCATTCTCCTTTTTCTTTATCTGGTTGAATTGAGCTACAAGCATCCCATTGTCTTTCTTTTTCATCCATCTGCTCTTGAATAATTTGGAAAAATCCTCATAAGATGACAAATGATTGTAAGGTATTCCTATGAACCACCTATGGGCATCTTCGGTCAAATATGAGGCTAGTAGTCTCATGGCTACATCCTCATGTTCCACTTATTCATTTTCCATGTCTCGGCCTACGGCATAAACATGATCGTCTGCAGTGGTGACATTGTTTCCTGGAAACTTTGATAACCATTTGTGAGACTCTTTCATCATTGTGTTGGGGTATCCAAGGATGGTGTCCATGTTAATGGGTTTGTAAAGGTATTTTTCCCAAGGGTGAACCATTCGAGCAAGGGAAAGGGTACCATGGAAAATGGTTTTGACAATGGGAGACTTGAGGGGAGGTCTTCTTCAGTAAAAGTTAGAAGGTTTGAACCTCCCTGGGGAAAAGGATTAAGGGAAGAAGGGTTATGGGAAGGTGGATTCTCCAGATGAACTTCAAGAAGAGCTCATCGAAAATGAAAAGGGATCTTCCTTCAGGTGGATTCATGGGGAAAGCTAGGGAAGACGCTTTGGGATAGCTTGTCAAAGTGTCGTTAGAGTTCGGAAGAGGATTCAAAATCCTCCTCGGAAATGGAACAAAAATTTTATTGCACAAGTTGTAGGTTGGGAAAATCCCAACCCAACCACCAAATGGCGACAACTTAGAGAACACCTTCCACTTTCCCCCTAGGGTCACCTGGAATTCCCCCCTTGAGGTGTTTCTTTCATCTCTAAAGTGACGGGAATACCTACCTAAGGTGACAGTGGGTAGGTGTTCTCTAAGTTGTCGCCATTTGGTGGTTGGGTCAGGAGTTTTCCAACCTTCAACTTCTGCGATAACAAGGAGGAACCCTGGAAGCTTTAAGTCTAGATTCAGACTATTACCTTGGAGGTATCAGCATTTCAAGGTGGGTGGATTCGCAGTCGTTGATTCGGAGAAGTGAGAAGATCTAGACCGTTGGTCGAATGGTGCAACTTTCAGAGTAACTAAAGTAAGGTTGCATTTGAACTCTGACGGGGAGAGTCTCGAATCGACAAGGACTGTCAATCTATCGAAGAGTGATGAGGGAGAATGTTGGACCATTGGATACAGTAAGGAGATTGTTGGAAGAGGGGTTGTCGGAGGTCTAGGAGGAGAACTGAAATAGGAAATCCAACAATAGGAAATTTGAGGAACGTAGACCCATTGTGAGGTGTACCATGAGATCCCATTCGTTGGATCTGGAAATATTTTCTCCAAGGAGGAGGATTTAAAACCTTAACAACCAATATGCCTTAACCCTAAATATCACAATGAACGTAGGATCAGATGAATGAGGATCATTCGATCCTTCGGAGAGTGTGTGGTCAGATTGAGCTACTTGGAGTAGTTCATAGAGTTGAATTGGAGACGCTCTGAGGGGGAGGGACTCTAAAAATGACGGGGGATCGTTGATTGGTATATGGGCGATATTTAATCTCAACCATGGATTATGTGGGTCCCATTTGTCTGCATGTGGGATGGGCGTTCAAGCGGAAATTAATTTTCGAGTAAGTAGAGACCCAAATGTAAATCATAGCTATTGGAACCCTAATTCTGAGGACCGTTAGATTTCGAAGTGTGATCCGCCAGGATAATGTCGTCGGACAGGATATCATCCTAGATGGTTGAGAATTCTGATGGGAATGAGTATGAATAGCCACAAATCATCAACATAAGGGAGAGAAGTAAATATGACCATCTGATTAAGGGTGTTTAAGCAACTAAGTACTTCAATAAACTAAGTGGAAAAACTTCTATGAAAATTAATAAGAGCTAACTTAGTTTTAATTGTGATAAGAGAAGTCCTCACTTAAACAACTGATAAATTTGATAGCATGTCATGAGAAAGGAAAAAAGGAAAGTCAACATCCCACGAGCCTAAGTAACCATTAGGGGGTCAGGTGTGTTACAAAATTAATGCATCATTGACCAACAATGTAAGAGATGAAGGCGCATCATCAAGATTAACGCTCATTTCCTCACTACTAGCAACATCATCAAAAATATCACCTAAAGCATTAGTAGAATTACATTGTGGAGAGACACTCTTAACAATCATATTAATCCTCCTGATCCATTTAACAAGTTCCTCATCACATTTCTTCAAAGGAATTTTCAATTTCCTTTCCTCGTAGTTAAGACCCTCGTTACAATTCTACAATTTCTGAATTTCTCCTTCTCATCCACCCAAGAAAGCTAAATATTGGAGTGTTTCCTCAAACGATGGTACTCATCAAATAGAAAAACATTATCAGCCTGAAGAGGAGCATCCTCTTCACGAATATCAACAAATGAGACCTGCAAGAAAGTGGCCTCATGCTCCAATTGGGTACTGGATTCCTCCAACCCATCAATCTGCCCCTTGAGTCCTCCATTTTCTATCTGCAACTAAGTAACAGTAACCTACAAGGAAGAAACTTCTACACAAAGTCAGTGGTGATATTCTTGCAAAGCAACAACACTATTCTCACGGATTTCCTACAACTTCTGCAAAACCAATTATTCATCTTCATGAAAGGCACCCATATTTTTAAAAACTTCAAATCTTCACTCAACGGATCCTTAGACTAGTTAACTAAGCACACTTTGATTTTAAACTTGGTCGAAAACACAGTCCAACTCCTTCATGTCTCTAAAACTCGACCTCTAGTCAATCTATTAAACATTGTCTTTCATACACATTGCAATTCACACAGTGACGCATCGATGGTCTGAGGTACATAATAGTCAATAAGCCAATATATGCACCATTTGATAACACCATATCATCCGCCAAAGATGGAATGTGGTCTATACACATACCAGTGAATCCTCAAAGTCCAAAGAATTATGTTCCTTAACAACACATATCCACTAGTTTTTTAATCGACCATACATGAGCAGGCTCCAGAAATCAACCTCAATCAATTAATTCGTTGCTAAAAAAATTATAGTCGGTGTTTACACACTTCACCAAAGTATGCACAGATCAATCCATCCACAAATTCAACTTTATTGTTGTTGGTATTTCATCCATAGGTCAATCACCACAGTTTTACCAGTTGGACAGTGGACTGTACTCACAAATTTCACCATAGCAAGCTTCCACAATCGAAGCTAAACTCCACTGAAACAACATTAGCAATCCCCCTTCTGCTCATATCACTCAAGTCTTAAGTCAATCAACCACTTCTTTAGTGCACTGTGATCCATGCATCCAGTGTGCTCCATAGTCACAAACAGATCTGCAATACCACGCTCAAAGAAAGTTTTTTCTTCAGTCAATCATTTGTACAAACTTCATGCCAAAAAACAAATATGACAATATCCAATAACACAATGGTAATTCATTAAGTTTATTCAACATTCACCGCAAAAATTCTCTGAAAAAACACTTAACAGATCGGGTCTAGGGAAAGGTTCGTTCATATAAACAACCCGCCACCATTGCACTCTCCGGATTGAGAAACAAAATACCCAAGACATCACGATCAAAACAACAGTGATTACTCCAAATTTTCCACAAACTAGGGCACACAGCGAACTATTCTGAGTGCAACAAAAATCTCTCATTGAAGATGCATCAGAATCACAAGCTGTCATACGCAAAAACGAATCCTGCTGAAGCTGCATAGGACATAGTTTTCCTCCTCCCACAATACAACTATCATACCATGTTAGAGTTTCACATATCTCAGCCACATGTTAGCATAAAAAGTGCTAACACACAACACAAGAGCCAAGAACATGAGTTTGCTACGCAATGTATGGTGTTATCATATCACGTGTTTCACATATCTCAGTTGTAGCTTAGCATTAACATTAACAGTGTTAACACTATTATCACAATGGTTAAAGAAACACATCAATGCCAGCAGCAATTAGTACACCTACAACACCAAAATCCATCAAAAAGCGAAAAACTATATACTTGGTTCAAAAATCAAAGTGTGCAAATTCACCAAAGGAAGCGCACACACAATGCATAGAATGTGCAGGCTAACACAGCCCTGAATGCGCACTCTATGCAAGATGCGCCACTGTCTACGAGAAAAGTTGTGCACTTCTCATGAACGGCACATTTATGAATCTTGTCGGCCTCTCAACCACTTTTAGTCCGACCCCTAACGCGATTTGACACTCAGATCTTAGCGAAATCTAGCTTGGAGGTTGGTCAAGGGCTAGAAAGTGCCCTAAAAGGCTCCTTGTTCACACTATGAACCCATTATATTTTACCATGAATGGACACTATAAATGTGTGCCATGGGTGTGCTAGAAAAATAAGAACTTCAAGATATTGTTATGTTGCAAGAATTCTTCTTTGAGAATCATCTTTTCTCTTTGAATCATTCAAGCACTATAGCAAGGGCCATTCCACTCGCCTCTTGAGAGGATTGGCATTGTATTTCTTCACCATTGTCACTTGCCATTGCATGAAGAGAAGAGCTCTCTATTAGGGAACTCAAGAGCCCTCCCAAGGAGGAAGAGGGGATTCATAAGTCCCTGTCTTTCTCTACGATGTTTAGCCTATCAATATATTGATCCATTGGTAGCTATATAATGGTCATTTTTTATTTTTCATGGTTCTAGTTCTTGCAAGCTTCTCTAACATTTATTTATTTGTTGTTTTTAGTTTGATTTCCTTGTTTCATGTGTATTTGGTTATCTAATCAACTCACAAACTTATGTCTTGTTTAGCTGACTTAACTAAGCATGCAAGTGTTGTGTTTTTGCTCACCCATGTGACAAAACCAACACAATAGATTGGCGACCATACTAAGGATCAGTATAAAATTTGTCCTTATTTAAGTCTTGAGAACACTTCTTTTTAATTTTTTTGAAATACAGATACCAAAACCGTCCTAGTCCACCCTTCCAAAATCAAAATTCATAGCCAGGGAAAGAGAATTGCACTTGGAAATTTCTTTCCCAATGCGTGACTGGAAGTGCATGGCTTTCAAGGCACACAAACGTGCATAGCAGACTTCATAACTCTACGCATTGTGCACCCTCTGCGTGCCTATTAGAACTACAGCTCACGCATAAGTTTAGTTTTTTCAAATTCTAAGGGTTTTTATGAATGGTTTGAGGGTCCATTGCCTTCATAATTTAATTTCCTGCACTTTGTAAAGAAATCACACTTCACTTAGTGTCCTTTCTCACAAGGAAGGTTAGCTAACATAAGCACATATGGGTAAAAATAACCACTATTCTTCTCTTTGTTTTGTTTCCACGTGGATGGTTCATTTGGCATTTAAAATTTTGAGTTGAAGTTATTATTTTTTCAAACACAATCAATTAATTTGGGACTAGAAATCAATTTTAACCCTCAAGTATGCTCTTCCCCCGCACCCTAGTGTCATCTTGGGAATCAGAAAAGGTGGTTGAAAGGAAATTTCATCTCCCTTAAAAATCATTAGTAGAGGAAAAATCCCCCTAGGGTACCTCTCAGTTTTGGAAATCATCTTAAAGTTTTGTAAGGGCCCATACATGCCCACATGTTTGCAATCTTAGGAGAGTTTCTAAAAATATTTCTTAGTTTAGACAACACTCTAGGAAAGTTTACAAGATTAAGTAACAGGCCCATATATTCCCACATGTCTACAATCCTAGGATAGTTTTCAAAAGTTTTCTTAGTATAGACAACATTCTAGGGAGTTTAAAGGATCAAGTAAGGACCCATATGTCCACATTGCTAGTTCTTTAGGGCTTTAAATATTCTGCAAGATTGTACCAAATAAACATAGTAAGCTAGGTAAGAATATTTGTAAGGACCACAGGAAGTCCACATGCTGCAATATTACACTTAACTTATTAACAATATTTTTCACTTTTCACTTTCTTGAACACAAAGTCATTCCTCACACACATAATTTCTATTAGAATAGTGGAGGTCGAAGTAAGCTTTCTTTTTAAGTACCCACAAATTACTTCAAAGGAATTCCGAAAGATTCGACTACTTCTTTAGAAATTATCCACACCAATTTAATTCAAACGAGATTGGTCCATGACCCCAATCTCTCAGCACACCACATCTAAAAAGTTTCTAAAAATGCACTAAATTTTCCTCCACAGGAGGTGCCAAAAGAAATTTTTAGTCTAGGTAGGATCTCGAGGGTAGCCATCCAAATAACCTCCTGTTATTAGGTTCTCACATTTTGAAACAATAGAAGTTGAGAATAGGGATCCTTCAAATCCTCCAAGTTAAGTGTTCCTATACCATAAGGTAGGGAGATACCCGTGAAGGGTCGAAGGTCGAGGTCTAGTTGTTCTGCGCATCCCTCCTTGAGTCACCCAACTCTTGTGAGGGTATCCATCCCGTAACCCATTTCTAAGGCCGAAAATCTAAATGCCTCACTTTGACCGAGGTACTTAGTGGCCAAACATAGGATATCTACTTAGGTGGTAGTTGTAGGCTACAATCGCACCTTGATTAGATTTTTTGTGGCTATTGGGAAATATCGCCAACTCTTTCGGGATATGCACCATCTACCCCTCATTATAATTGATTACTTAAACTTTCACTAGTTCCTCTTCCAGTGGCTTCAGACCCCATTGTTGAGTGCTATTGGAATTCCCAGTGCTAAATTGAGAGTAAGGACGATATGTATTTTAGGACACGAGCACTTGTTTTTATTGTTCCCCCATGCGGACAAAATCCACCTATCCACATCCTTGTTTATTTACAGTTGATTTATGTATGATGTCCATTTAATTACATGCAATTGTGAGTTATATTATTTAGTGAAGGTCAAAAGCTCTTGTTCATTTATTTATCTCTTGTCACCATTTGCACACATTCACTTTGCTAGTCGGAACTATAGGGGAACCACGTAATCATCTTCATTTTAGACGCTTGCAGAATCTCCCTCCTATTCTAGGAGGAGTTCCTAGTATTTCCAACTCACCAACTCAACCATATCACACCCTAGTGAGTGCCACTGTGTTGGGATTAGCTTTACTTGGTTCCACTTTGCTTGGGTCAAATACTCAAGGTCATCCATCTATTATTTCTCCTTCACAAGGAGGCGAAGGTCAAACTTCTTCTCAAGGGAGAAGTACAAGCCCACCAAATCTCTCTCAGGGGACAGGTCCATTACCTACACACACAATGGATGGAACTAATCCTCCTCCAAATCTTCCTATGTCATACTTGGCATCCCTCAACGTTCCTGATTTAACCAAACTCACAAATGATTCAATTTTACATGACACCACTTGGCCTAATATGCCCACAAAATTTCCTTCAGGTATTCCAAAGAAGGAAAACCAGGGGAAGATCTCGCTAACCATGTTATGGCCTTCCACTTATGGTGCTCTTCAAACAGCATCATGGATTATTCCATCCTCTTGAGATTATTTCAAAGAACTCTCACGGGTTCATCAGCCAAATGGTATGTGGACAAAAAATCAGAGTCCCATGTGCCTTTTGAATCATTGGCCAAGGCCTTTTTTTCCTTTTTCCAATTACCAGTCCATCATGATATTAGCTTAGAACTCCTCTCTGAGTTCAAACAAACCACTATTATCTATATAGCCAACCACATCCATGAATGGCGTCAGCGACGTAGTTTGTGTAAAGCAGAAACCACCAAAGAACAACACCTCAATTGGTTACTTAAATCGTTCATCTTTGTTATTTCCAAGGATGTAGCATCCACTTTTCCTCAATCAGAAGAGGAAGCCATCAGCAAGGCCCAACAATTTGACCCCATATATGCTCAATCAGGTTACTTGTCCACAGTATTGTCTGATGCACCCAGACCCATACCATTCGTCCAGGAAAAACCTGGGATGTCCCACACAGGGGATGGGTTGATTTAATCTAGGTGGATATCAGTGGCCACCCACCTATTCAATTGGCTCGAAAAAAAGTTTTCCACCTTGGCAGTGTTTCGATAGTTTTTCGGGTTCCAAACTTTCAGGGTTGTTTTGAGGCCCTAAACGATGTTTTTTGGGGATTTGGGGCCCAGGTGATTTCCTAAGGCACTGACCTAGGCCACTCAAAAAAATTTCTTCTTGGTTAGACCTTTCCAACGGGATGTCGTGCACCTAAAACGGAGATCGTATACAAAATTTACGACCCCGGAAAGTTGATGTACTAACTTACGCAAACGGGGCCTACATGACTTTTGGCACTTCATCTCCTAGGGTTAGGTTTTTGGATGTCTAGGGTTTTTGACATTCCTTTTTATTGTAAAAATGAATTCAGAGCCTCATTGTAACCATATTATTGTGAATGAGCATAGCCGTCATATCCCTTCTCAGAGATAAGCCGCCACCATTCTAGCAAGCTTGTTTTCCGCTGCATTTTACAGTTTTAGCTTATTTCCTTATTGAATAGAAAACCAGTTTTACTATATCTCAGTTATTCTGTGTTAAGCATCTTTTAATAATCTGTATTTATTTTGTTATTTTCATAAAATACGGATCAGTGGTATCAGAGCGGTATGCTCCTTGTCATCTTAATGCATGTCCTCAATGAGGTCAGGGTACAAAGAATTGGGTCTCTAGCTTGTTTTTCTTGAGGACAAAATCTCTTGCATGCCCAAGTGAACTCTCATGGAATGAGAAAAGAAAGATGAAAGGAAAGGAGATCCTTTCAAAATTTTGCTTGAGGAATACCTCACGCAACAGAGGAATGAGATGATGGATAGTTTCGCGCAAATCCTTTGGCGGCTACCAACAGGCGACGCATCTTCCTCGAGTTGGAGCATCACCTCCTTCAAGGTACAAATCAACTTTGATATTCCTATATTTGAAGGTCGGATAGACACAAATGTTGTAGACAAGTGGTTGAATCTACTAGAAGGGTATTTTTTTGTCCATAACTTTTCGAATAGAGAAAAGATTACTTTTGCACTCATCAAAGTCATTCCCCATGTCAAATATTGGTGGGAAACTTTCTATGAGCAAAAGGAAACAGAGGAACCCTCATTGTTTATAGTCCCAGCCACATGGAAATCCTTCAAGGATGTTATTAAGGAACAATACTACATTTTCAGAAGTTATGACGACTTGTATACCAAATAGACCACACTGCGGCAAGAAAGAGACCAAGCAATGCTAGAGTTCACAAATATATTCCATACCTTGTGCACCAAGATAGGTATCAAAGATTCCAAACGACATCTAGTGCTCAAGTATCGCGGTGCTCTACATAGATACATCTAGACCAAAATGGAATTTCTTGACATTTCTTCCTTGGGCGCGGCCTACCGATATGCCATCAAAATTGAGTAGAAGCTCAAACAAAACACGTGACAATTTGGGCTTGGGAACCCCTCACAGAAAAATCTAGGAAATGGCGGCCCCAACCCACAGAAAAAAGGACAGACAAAAGATGGATAGTATCATGAGAACTAGTCCAAGCCACAATCAAATAAGGACATTGGAAAGACAAAGAAAGATACTGGGAAGTGGTGTGACTTCCATAAGATCCCCTTGGCATAACACTGTCAACTACCACTCAAAGTAGTCGTTGGTGGCTAAAGTGAAAGCCTCTGAATCAGATGTGGGTTCTGAATCTGAGTCAAAACCAAAAAGGGGAAGATGGATCATTGACACGGAACCCAGTGCCACTGTTGCTACCACCAAGCTCTAGTCTGGTGAACCAGACGAGCCAGAAGAAGGAGAGTGTCTCTTACATTCACAGATGTGGGTAAAAGGCACCCTGCTGCATTTCATCATTGATAGCGGTAGCCAGAAGAACCTCATCTCAGCAGAGATCATCAAGTGGTTAGCCCTACCGACAATGTTGCACCCACAACCCTTCACCATTGGATGGCTCCACCAAGGAATAAATCTTTGCGTCAGCCAACACTGTCGACTGTCATACGGCGTCAAGCCCTTCAAAGACGAGGTATTGTGTGATTTTTCTCCTCTCAAAGTTTGTAATGTTCTTTTGGGCCAACCTTATTTATGGAAATGTCATGTTGTATATGAGTCTAGGAATCGTAGTCTTATTATTACTTTGAACAGGAAATTGTACAAGATACCTGAGGCAGTCCCTCCTAGTGTTATTTCGTTGATCTCTGCCAAGCAATGCAGGAAGGTCATCTCTCGAACTGGGAAATTTGTCTTCTTCGTGATTTTCTCTCAGAGTGAGTGAAAGATCGCAGCCACACCTAGGGCCTCTGCAGCTGATCTCTCCACACAATAGAAGCAAGTGGATAAGGTCGTGGAAGAATACTCATATATCTTCTCCTCTCCTATCGGAGTACCTCTACACTGCCAGGTCAAGAATCTCATCGATCTGACCCTATGCGCATTGCTACCCAATGGGCCAGTCTATCACCGTTCTCTATTATAAAACGAGGATATCAAGAGGCAGATCCAAGAACTACTCCATAAGGGGCACATCTATCCCATCTCATCGCCTTGTGGGAGCCCAATCGTGCTGGTGCAAAATAAAGACGGGACCTGGCAACTATTCATTGATTATCGACCCTGAATAAAATCACAGTCTGAAATCGGTACTCGATTCCCCAAATCGATGACCTCCTTAATCATCTCACGGGGGCCAAATACTTCAGTAATATTGATCTGAAGTCTGGCTACCACCAGGTCCCAATAGAACAGACAAATGTATGGAAGAATGCCTTCAAGTCAAAAGAAGGTCTTTTTGAATGGTTGGTCATGCCCTTTGGTTTGACAAATGCTCCAGCAAATTTTATGAGGATGATGGATGATATCCTACAACCTTTCACCCATATGTTTGTAGCAGTGTATCTGGATGACACCCTCATCTATAGAAAGACTTGAACGGAACACTTGCATCATATTCAACAGGTTTTGCACACTCTGTGGTAGCACAAACTATATGCAAACTTGGAAAAATGCTCCTTCGACATGGACATGGTCCATTACTTAGGATGCATCATTGATCAGCATGATGTGCATGTGGATCCAGCCAAGATCCAGATCATCCAAGACTTTCCAACCCCAACCACACTCATTGAACTTCAGATCTTCTTGGGCCTTGCTAATTTATGTCTCAGGTTCGTGTTGGGATTCTCTCATATCGCATGGGCCCTCAACCAAGTAACCAGGGGTGGTGGTAAGGAAAAATTTGTGTGGTTTTTTTCCTAACATTAAGCCTTCGATGACTTGAAGAATCATTTGTGCTCATCCCTATTAATTTCATTACTGGACCTACAACATCCCTTTAAGATCGAGACAGATGCTTTATACTATGTTGTGGACGTCGTTCTCAATCAACACGACCACCCTGTGGCATATCATAGTGAGACACTATTAGATGTTGTTCGTAAGTACCCTACTTATGACAAAGAAATGTAATCCATTATGAAATCCTTCTACCAGTGGAGACAGTCGTCCACACTGATCACAAGCCACTACAGTTCATGCAGACCCAAGGAAAATTGCATAATGACCGCCATCATAAGTGGTCAACATACTTACAACGGTTCCACCTCAACATCAAGTATAAAATAGGAAGTACCAATTGAGTTTTTAACTGCCTCAGCCGACCTCCAGTCGCGCCACTCACCACGGTGCTAGACTCTTGCAGCCATAATACCTCCGGATATCCCCACCTCTATGAGACAAACCCTGACTTCTCCACCACCTACCAAATATTGGGCACCAACTCAATGGTTGCTAATTTCCATCTTCATGATGGGTTGTTGTGTCGTCTGGGCCATCTTTATGTTCCATCAAGCGAGCGTGTGAAGCTGATTTAGAAAGCTCACTAAAGTTGGGTGGCAGGACACTTTGGCGTCGAAAAGACAGTGGAAGTGTTGCAGAAACATTTCTACTGGCCGAAACTTCGACAGGATGTTGGCAAGTATATTAGGTCATGCACCACCTATGTTATTTCCAAACCAACCACTAAGAAATAGGGCCTGTACACCCCTCTGCCTACTCCTAGCAGGTCATAGGAATCCATCTCATTGGACTACATGTTGGGTCTCCCATCCACCAAGAGGGGAAATGATTGTGTTTTTGTGATTGTTGATCTCTTTTCCAAGATGGTAATTCTAGCCGCCTGCAAGAAGAACATCACAGCAGAAGCCACTTCCAAGCTCTTCCTTGAATGAGTATGGGTACATTTTGGGATCCCACAAACCATTATCTCAGACTGTGACAGTCGGTTCCTCAACTCATTCTGGTCAAGCCTCTAGTCACTGTTGGATACCAAGCTCACCAAATACATTGCCTTCCACCCCCAGACAGATGGTCAAACTGAGGTCGTCAATCGGATGGTCGTACATATCCTGCACATGTACAATTAAAAACATCACCGCACATGGGATGAGATTCTTCCCTATGTCCAGCATAGCTACAACCGAGCCCTGCATAGCTCAACTAGCCACAGCCCTTTCAGGTGGGGTTGGGATTCCAACCATTGGGCCCCATGGATGTTTCACTACCCCTGGAGACCACCTCGATCGACTCGTCCCCTGCTCCACCAGAACATGACAAAGACACCTGGTTCATTGAGAAGATCCAACACATCCTCCAATAGGCTCAAGATATTCTACATAAGTCTAATGCCAAGTGCAAGCAGTGTCATGATCAACATCGGGTGCCACATAAGTTTCAGGTGGGCAACAAAGTTTGGTTGCATTTGCAGAAAGAACGCCTTACAGGGACCCATCGGAAGCTTCACGCAATCTTTTATGGTTCGTACACCAACACCAAGGTTATGGGTGGAAATTTTTTTGAGCTCAACATTCCCCCCTTCCTTGGTCTGCATCCAATCTTCAACGTGGCTCTCCTTCAGCCATATTTCCCACCATTATTGGACACCTCAGAAATAGCAGAGCAGTTGACACCAACAGAGCTCAACCCTGATTGCATGCAACAGGCATCCAATGATCATATTGTGGACACACATATCAAGGTCACTCGACAGCAAATGATCCATCTTTATTGAGTCGTCAAAGCAGGGAAACTCTTGCACCAAGGCAAGTGGCTCACCTGGGGCCAAATTCAGCAGAAATTTCATCATCTGATGGGGGAACTCAACGCAATGGAGACCATTGTTTCCTAAGGAGGGAGTATTAATCTAGGTGGATATCGGTGGCCACCCACCTATTCCACTAGATCAAAAAACAGTTTTCCACCTTGGCAGTTTTTCAACAGTTTTTCAAGTTCCAAACTTTCAAGGTCATTTTGAGGCCTTAAACAACATTTTTTGGGGATTTGGGGCCCAAGTGACTACAAAAAACATTGACTTGGGCCAATCGAAAATTGTTCTTCTCGGTTAGACCTTTCCAATGGGATATCGTGCACCTAAAACGGAGATCATATGCAAAAGTTACGACCCTGGGAAGTTGATGTACTAACTTACCCAAACAGGGCCCACGTGACTTTTGGCGCTTCATCTCCTAAGGTTAGGTTTGTTGATGTCTGGGGTTTTTGAAATTCTTATTTATTGTAAAAATGCCTTCAGAGCCTCATTGTAACCATCTTCTTACAAATGATCACAGACGTCACATCTCTTCTCAAAGATAAGCTGCCACCATTCCAGCAAGCTTGTTTTCCACTGCATTTTATAGTTTCAGTTTATTTCCTTATTGAATAGAAAACCAGTTTTATTGTATCTCTTGTCAGGCTGATAAATTGTAGCTTTTAAGTGTCCTGAATCACTAAATTGTCAAACCAGGGTTGGTATACTTCGAGCTGATACACAGTATGTGCAGGCAAGCGTCTAGTCTTTATTTGAATGCTATCCTAAGAATAAAACACGCACCTATTCTAA